>VFLP01000100.1:0-84504 GCA_007182795.1 Xylaria flabelliformis
TTATTTATATAAGTTAATTTTATTTAATAAAATAATATTTAATTAAATAAACTAATAAATATTAAAAAAATAATATAAAAAATAAATGCATTAAATAAAATAAACAATTTAATATTAATTTAATTAAATATAAATTTTTACTTTAATTTATAATAAAATAATAATTAATTAATAAAATTATTAATTAAATTATATTATATATAATTAATAATTAACTTATTTTTTTTATATTTTATTATATAAAATAATTAATAAAGCATATATTAAAAGTTATAAAAGCATATAATAAATATAAATAAAAATAAAATAAAATTATATTATTTAGCTTTATAACTTTATAAATTTATAAATATATTTATTTATTTAAAAAATATATAATAAAGTAAGCTATATATAGCTTATTTTTTAATTAAGTTAAAAAATTAATTAAAACATAAACATATTAAATAAGTTAAAAAGTTTATAATAAGTAAGCTTATTAATATATTTAATAAAACTATATATATATAACTATAAAAACTAACAGTAAATGCTTTATAAAAATACTTTTTAAACATTTTAAAATGTTTATATACGTATATTTAAAATAAAAAATTCAGCATAAAATAAATAAAAAAAACAAAATAAAATTACTTAAACTACTTTAACAAGCTTATTTATAATAGCATTAGTTTAATTCTACTTTATTAAAATATTCTATAAAAAAAGCTTTATTAAAAATATTTTAAAGTAGTTATTATAAAAATATTCTACTTTATTAAAAAGGGTTTATGTTTATTATTCTTATTATAAAGTAAATAACTTATATATTCTTATTAGCTTTAGCTTAATTTTTATGCTTTATAAGCTATTTATAAAATAGTTTAAGTTTTAAGTTAAAGATTAAATTTAATATATTATTTAATAAATAATTAAATATATATAATATATTATTTATAAATATAAATAAATTAAAAATAAAATAAACTATATAAAAGTAAAGTTATTAAAAAATTTATAACGTTTATAACTTTTTATAATAACTTTAATAAAGCTTTAAAAACTAAGCTTATTTAAAATATAAAAGTAATTTATTAAGCTTATTTTAACTTATTATATATAAAATATTAAAATTAACATAATATATTATTTTTATATTAAATTTACTTTAAAACTTTATAAAAAATGCATAAATAAAATAAAGTAAAATAAGCTTAATTATTATTAACTTTATAAAGTATTAAAATAAACATAATAAATTACTTTATAACTTTAGTTATTATTAACTTATATAAAATCTACTTTTATTAACTTATAAAGCATTAAAATTTACATAATAATTTGCTTTTATAACGTTAGCTAATATAAAATTAATAGTTTAATAATATAAATAAGTGCATATATAAAATAAATTAACCTTAAAGTAATAATAATTGCTTTAATTAGTTTAATGTTTAATATATATAACATTAATACGTTTAATATAACGCGCATATAAACTGTTAATATAATAAAAGTATCTTTTAACCTTAAAAAATAAAAAAAACGTTAATTTAATTTAATTTAATATAATGTTTATAATAAAACAAGCATAATAAAGCATTACTTTAATAAATAAAGTTTAAGTATTAAAATAAAAAGCATAATAATCTCTTAAAAAAAAACAAACATAAATATTATTTATAAAGTAAATAATATTTATATATATAAGGTCTTATATAACAGGTATAACTAATTATTACCCTTAAAAGGAGTGTTATTAGCTTTATTTATAACGTAAACATTAAACCCTTTAAAGGTCCTTATTATAACTGTTAATAACTTAAGTTTTATTAGTTTAAAATATTAAAGCTTATTAATTAAAGGTTTAATTTAAGTGTTTTTTAACTTAACGTTTATGTAAATCTTATATAGTTATAATAAATAATGGTTTTTTTTAAGTAATACGTTATATATAACTAAGTTAATTAAATATGTTTATTACAGCTTTTTTATTATAAACGCCTTTTAAAAATTTATTAGCTACTTTTTTTTATAATAAAAATTAATTCCTTTATAAAGCTATAATAAATTTAATTAATTTAGCTTTATTATTTAAACTAATATTAAGTAAAAAGCCTTTTTATTTTTATAAACTTTATATAATATATATAACCTTATATATTTAATCTTTTAAATAATTAGTTCTTTATAATATACTGTTAATTAAAAGCTTACTGTTATAATATAATATATATATATAGCTTACGTTATTATTACTTAAATGTTTTATACTTTTAACTATTATAAAAGCTTAAAAAGGCTATATAAAGGGTTACATAAAAGGCTTTTTTACGTAAAAGTAAAAAAATTTGCGGTTTAAAAGCTATATGTACCTTTTATTACAAGGGTTTAAAAACTATACTATAATAAGTGTAGTTTACAAACCCCTGTTATGAAAGGTACCTGAAGGGGGTGAGTTTTACCAGTCCCTAACCTTTGTAAGGTTGGATTGGTCATTGGCCTTTAGTTCCTGCGGGGCCAGTTTTCAGGGGTTCACGCAGACTACTGAAATCCAGGGCAAATCCAAGGGCGCCCAGCCTTTGCACCATGCCACTCCAAGTCCAGGGTAGTTAGTAATTTGCATTGGGGAATCGCAGTTCTTCATTTCTTCTGCTTCTCCCGATTTACGCTCTTTTGAGGTCACGAGAGCGACCCCGATAAAACCAAGTGCTCAATTCCTTACTCTGGTAGGCAGTCATTCCTTTTTGAGTTCAGGTACCGCGCGATGCAACGCTGAGGCCAATCCTTCGCCAATTTTCTCGTACCATCGCTTGTATGGCAATCGCTTTGTTGAATCACCTATCTTCGCCTCGGTATCCTTTGAAAGTATTCCTCATCTACGTTCTGTTGATCAATCTTTTTTCGCGCCCATTGCCGGACTAAAGCGGCGAACGGAAATTGTCATTTTTTGAAATATACGCCATTGTTGTTGTTTTTTACATTATTCTTTTGCTGGTACACGAACTGGGAAGACGGACTTTTATGAGCTTGGTTGTGCTGTGTTGCGGGACGGGAAAATCTTGAACGGCTTGGAGACGATCAGACACCCGCTACCAATACTCTTATACGCCAATGATCGCGCTATTGTAGGCCTTTGGATCGTGAGTCGTCTTGGGAAACGAATCGCACTTGCTGGTATATATAGGACGGCAGATCGAGAGAGAGATGCCGCACGTCGGCATTGTGATGGAGCGCAGTCTCCAAGACCGCAGCTGGGGGGATGCTTTTGCGGATCTGCTTTCGCGAAGCGCCGTCGCTGCCATGGGCAAACGTCAATCCTTAGACAGCATCTCCGGCGATATTACCGATGCTGCGACTGCATTTTCCAGTTGGGACAATTGTTTCAAGGCTACGATCTGCAAGTACGTTCGCGTTCTCCCGCAAACTAGAATTATCAACTGACTTGTACAGATGGCCCGTCATCGCGTTGTTTATTATTGCGGGCCTGATTGCTCTATCAATTGTCTGGTGCATCATCCGATGTTGCTGCTGTGGCCTGTCGTGCTGCTGCGAATGCTGCTATTGTCTGAAGTGCTGTGGTGAATGCTGTGGAATGTGTAGTCCTCCTCGTGGCAAGCGAAGTAAATACCTCGACGAACCGTTTGTGCCTCCTAATCACGACCAAGCATATCGCTCCCCTCCCCCGATGCACGCCGGCTTCGACTCGATGAAACCGAGCGTGCCACAATATGCCGAATTCGACACTGGAAACAAGAAGGACGCGGATGCGTTGCCTGCCATGCCTAGTTGGGAGGAAGCTAGCTCGAAGAAGGTGCTGGTTGAAGAAGAATCCGTTGAGATGGAACCTCTAAAGAAGCCAGCACAGAACCCATCGCAAATGAACCTGACTAATCTACCTACTACACCATCACCCCGGGCATTGTCGCCTTACGGTCCGCCGGCAGGCACCGGCAACCCGAACGGATACATGGCCGCTGGGCATAACGATGATGCAGGCGCTTACGGCACGAATCAACAAGGTTATAATGAGTACAACAACCATGGTTATGGCCAGCAATACGCATCTCAGGTGGCTGGCTCCATGGGCCGACAAACGCCACGTCAAGACTACAACAACGGTTACGATCGTTCCAATGTCGACCAGGGGTACTCCCAGTATCCCCAGTCGCGAACTCCTAGGCCTTACAATGACGAATATGGACGTAGCGGCACACCCGCGTCATACAACGACTACCGTGGCATGCCGGCCAATGATGGTTATGGTAATGGTAATGACCGGAGGTCACCAGCTCCTCAGGTCGGCTATGGATACGGAAACCCGCCACGAATGGGCTCGCCTGGCGCTCAGGCAGGTTACGGATATGCGAACGCCCGAAGATCGCCAGCCCCGCAAGCAGGTTACAGGTCCCCTCAACGTTCCTACACGCAGGACGAATACACGGGACAGTATCCGGCGTCTTCTCACCAAGGGTATTCGAACGATACACATGATGGTTTCGCACATGCGGCACCAGAGCACTACGTTCAGCCACCACCTCCCACATCGCCAATTCGAAACAATAGTGGATTTGACTTCAATTCGGGATACGCTCGCTCGGACGCTCGGTCTAGCCCAGGTCCAACTCAGAGTGCGAATGGAGGTGCAGCATATCCGGGATATCGAAGCTACAAGCCAGCACAAGATACTCGACAGCAGCACACTTGGGAAGGAGTATGATCGTTGGGTAGACTCATCTGTTTTTTCTTCTTCTCTCCCGCTTCTGCATCTAGAAAGGCCAGAGCCAGAGAGGCCCTATCCTTTTTGACTTGTAGATACGGCATATACATAGGGTACTGGGTTGGGCTGCCGAAAAGAGCTTGGCGTTCAAAGGAGTTTGGGGCACGACGACGGCGATGAATGAAGAAAGCACTGCTGCAAGTAGGGCTAATGTATAGTTGGATTGCATTTTTGATACCTTGTTGCAAATGGATGCTTTCTTGTTCAGCACCTTGCTTATCGTCTCGGTCTTATTGCCAGTATCATTATCAACATGGCACGCACATAGTGAACCTTTACTGGTTTCCATGTAACACATCTTCATATTTTCGACTGGGCTACGAAGCTCTGTTCACATATAGGCAGTGATCATCTGCTCCTCCACTGTTCAATCTCAAACTGAGATCATTAAGGCCCTTTTTGCACAAAATTCCAGTTTTCTTTCCCTGACCTGCACGCACAAAGCCTTTCATGGCATAACATTCCACATTTTCTTTTTCCCAACCTGAGAGTACAAATGCGTGAGGGCCCTGTTCTCCATTTTCACCCCTTAACTTGCTCCCAAAATGATGGATGGATCGATCAATCAGAATTCAATAGACCTGGTAACATTTATAGACCGTCCTGATCGAGGCATTCTTTCAACACGAAACAGCCGTCGTCGTCTATCTCAAAGTCAGCGTCGTAGCGCTTCGCAGCCGCAGGCGTAGCCGAAACAGCCTGGTGGCGTCCATGATATTTCTGGGTGCCTTTTCCATTAAGGCCGCCCTTGGGATCTGGGATAATTACGATATCATCGTCACTGTTCTCTGAATCGGAGGTCGAGTAGTTGTGACAGTTGAGAGCTGCTGTCAGCGGGGCCGCAGTAAGTCGGTGCTGTGTACGACTTTCATAACCGCTCGAGCCCGTAATTCGCCCGTGGGGTCTACACAGGTTCGCCAGATCCACGGCTTGCGGCCGGTCCGCCATAACCTGATCTGGAACCGCGGTGTCAAGTTCGGGGGTTGGGGGAGGCGCGATAATGTCCCGTGTTGGTTCAGACCAAATGGAGGCTTCACTATATTCGGAACTTGCATCTGATTGTGCGATGTGGGAGCTAGGGACTTGCCACTGCGAACCTAGACGGAAGCGACCTTCTTTATCAATGGGCAGACTATTGTCGGCAGCCACACGGCCACCAGAGTAGTTATTATCATGAGTCGTAGTATCCATCGCGCCGTTAGCACCGTTGATGTCATGCTCGGCACCGCCATCATCGTCCTCCAAGTTGCTGTCGTTAGCGATTGTCTCGCTGGTGTCTGAAGCATACCCGTCCATCATATATGGATTGTAAGGCACAGATGCCGCTTGATTGCCAGAGTCTTTGGCCCCATCCACTTCCTTGACGGCCTTAACATGATATTGGGCTGTTCAGTTGTGAAGAGGACCTATGGTCAGCGGGGCTCTATATAATGATGAAGATGGAAAGCGGAGAGTAGAAAGGACGAGAGAAAAGAGAACATGGACATGAACGTACAGTGTTGGTTGACAAGGTTAGGAAGCGGCTGTTGCCCTTCCTCATACATCTGAGCTTCGGGGACCATCAATCCATGCTGGTACGCGGGAGATTCCGCCTCCTTGTTGCCGCCTGCCACTTTCGACGGAGTTCCTCTACAGAACGTGGGCCGGAACGGTTGCCAGCGCGTGAGTAGACACTGATTGGTTTGTCCACGCGAAGGGACAGAGGGCTCAATGCCAAGGGCTGAGTCCGATGCGTCAGCGACGGGTGCACCAGAAACTTGTGCGTGAGAAGTTTGTGCATCATGGCGTGCATCACGGCTTGATACGACTGAAGTTGTAATGCGATAGGATCGCATTCTATAAATCGACTTGTGGCGAGCTCGCAGAGCCCGACGACTTTGCTTGACAGCTGTATACGGATACTCACTGATCGGTAGGAGAGTAGATGTCATGAGCTTCCAACCATACTGCGGCGCTGGCGACCGGACACTGACACCGGGACATGCCGGTCTGCAGTATTGCGTGTAGATCCGAGGCCACAGTTTACGGATCTGGCAACGTGTCTTGTTGCCTCTGTGCTTGCACGGGGTGACCTCTGTGTCCCAGTGACCGCACGCGTAGGTGATGTCGACCTCGAAGCACATCGTCTTTGAGACAGTTTTCAAGGTGTTAGCGGGAATAGATGGGTTTCAAGGTATTCGGGGGGAACAAATTGGGCAGATGAAGAGATGGATTCCTTTGATGTAAGGTGTGCAATAACTGGAGAGAGTCTGATGGACGAGGAAAGTAGGAAGATTCACAGGAAAGGTAGGCACGGAGGTAAATACGTGGCGTGCAGGCTGGGTTTTATTAAGGCAAGATAGATATAAACAGTATCGACGTTGTTGCTGGGGACCGCGTTGTAGTTATGCGGTTTAAGCTGAGGCGTTGGTGTAAGTACTCAAGGCAGGTAATAACAAGCCAGTGAGTCCATACCCCCTAAACCTCGCGTGCATAATTTTATCACTTAGGTAGCGGACTGGCGAGGAGGAGATGGACTACTTTGGACACCTAAAGAAACGGATCGTGGGGAGTAGGACGATATCACGTCTAGCCTGAAACCCTGGTAAACAGTTCACCGAACCAAAATCTACGAGATATCTGCCGGTCTGCATGTGTGTCTGCGATCCGCATCGAGTACACAACAGCAGTGTGGATGGCAACAAGACACTGCATTGTCCATCGTCTAATCAAATGTGCTGTATATACAATACTGCGGAGGGTACATGCATTAGTACCTGTGATAAACGTCGTGAAAGGTTATATCGCAGTTTATACGGCCCGGCCATGCTCCCCGATCACTCTACCGTGGTGTCTTGTGTTGTGTGATCTCTGCATGTCAGGGGTTATCTTAGTCTAGGTAATGCAACGACCCGTTGTTGGGAAGAGAGAGAGAGAGAGAGAGTTCATGAAGTCTCTCATGCCAGGAGAAGAGATCGAGACCACATATCGTGGGTACCGATCCTGCCCGACAAAAGTCTTCTTTGTATCGATCTTGGTAATATATACCTGACGAAGATATTCAGCATCTATACACAGCAGTTGGGAAGGTTTGGTTAATGCCCTCAACATATTCATTGCAATATACCTTAAATTATGTTTTCATACTTTAGAGACATAATTTACCTTCACTGTTGGTCAAGTAGATGACTTTTCGGATGGGAACATGTTTCCGCACGCGTGCACGCAGGTGTGCTATTCAGTCTGATCTCCCAAGTCAGCATCACGCTCGTTCACATGATCTTTTATAAATTGTGCTTAGACTTATATGATTATACAGAGAAAAAGATGAGATACCTTGAAAAGTGAGAGAAGCTATGACAAGTCTCTGTTACAAAGAGCAGCTTCGACGTGACAACCTTGTTCGGTTTCAATCAGTGGTTTTCAACCAAGTCACTCTCACGAAAACGAAGCATGCCCAAACCCATTCCAACTTTATTCGTTGGAAGGCTGCAATATGGACCTATAACTCAATGTGGCCAAGAAGCATCTGGTGCGTCGCACAGCACTCGTCTCAACCATGGGCATCTTGGCCATGACGATGACCCAAAGGACTGGGACTACGACTACGTATCTGAGACTTCTTTCGGGTTCGTGGGCTTCAACATCATGCAAATAACCATACGAGCGGGCGGCATATTGCAGATTCATATTACACCGTTATCCCCCTGATCGCATGAACAAGTGACACGAAGAAAGTGAGGCGGGCGACATGAAATTAAACACAAAAAAACCGCCCCGAAAAGAGATAACGAAGCAATTCGAGGTCACCACTGAAGGAGAGGACTGGACTTGTATGACTGACTGCCTTGACGCCTTGATAGATTATTGCAAATCGACTATATTTCTTCCACTGTAAATAATTGAGATGTGAGGAGGGCGGATGATCAAGGTTGAGGCTTGGTTTTGGTCTTGTAGTAGCACAGCAGAAGGTAGAGTGACGATTCAATTTTTGTCACACCTGCTCATAGGTAGGTAGTTTTTTCGTGAGCGTATGCACAGTAAATGAGGCTCATGTGGTGTAAAGTACTTTACCATCAAGACGCTTCCCTACCTCACCAAGCAAAGCTGGCCTAGTTATCCGCTACTGATTCTATATATACACATATATAGATTCTAGCCTGAGATGTAGTCTAGTCTAAAGGCAGTAAGTAAGTAGGTCTATTCCGTTTACGTACGTACGTATAGTACACAATAATGGCGGATGTTGATTACGGCGTGAAGATGGCAATTGAGCCGTGAGGCGCAGCTCACGGCAACGAAATACGGCGCTCATTTTCGACAGAATTGTCAAGATTGTCATATTCCATATCCGGAACCGCAACAGGGCGGGAGGCCTCCTAGTAAAAGAGGGCCGGGATCCCACTTAAGCACGTACAGTAGTAACATCGTGCAGTATGTGGATCGCTTACTGAGCAGATACATAAGATATAAGCTAGGTATTTCCTGATAAGAAAGACTGTTAAAAGGCACTGCCACACGATATACCTAATACATTGCAAACTGTTGCTATCTCTTATGGCTTCGAGAGGGTCGTTAGTGAAGGTTCAGTCACACCCTTTTAGCCATTGCGGCGACCTGATGTCTGCTCAGTAGATACTATATATGCAAAAGCCTCGCCGTCGTTCCTTTCTCGCGCTCGCTTTCGCTTCTGTATGTTGGGTTAGGTTACTCAGTTCCTTGTGATAGGTTGTCGCTGACTCATGAATTGTCACAGGAGATAAACAGGCACGATACTGATAAGTTCCATAGCTAATGAAGAATATAGTTCTAGATAGTAAATGGTAATCTTAACTTGGGGTGCGCGCATTGGGTTCCCAGGTGAGATGAATGCGTAATTGGTTATTCATTTATTTCAGTTTTTAGTTTCATTTGTAGCTGTAGTATACCAGACATCATGTAAAACCATGAGATATTATATTCTATAATCGTCAAGACGTGTGCCTTTTTCGTTGCCAACATTAAAAGGAGTGGCATCCTTGAATTTCATAACCCATTATGCCTATAAGCCAACACCAACATCAAATCAGCCCTGAGGCGAGACACAAAACCGATAACGCCCGATCCCACGCAAGAGTACAGAAACCCCTCCTTCGTATTCCTGTGCACGAAATGATGTCTTTATCGGGCACATTTTTGATCCGTTCACTCTTCTCCTCCAATTCCTTAATGGTAATAGGAGTAGTACTACTTGGTCGGCGGCGGACCGGCAGGAGGAGCGTATTCGCCACCATAGACATTCTTGGGAGGCTCGATGCCGTTTGATTGCTGACCATAGTGACCGTCGGTCGTCTGGTAGCGATTATCCATGGGATACGACTGCGCGGGCGCCCCATAGGCTGGCGGCGGCTGGTTGTACGCATGGGGGTTGTTGTAATATTGGGGCTGAGGCGCCATCCAGCCGGTGCCGTACATGGGTCTCTGCCCTCCGCGGCGGCGACGGCGAGAGTTGATGCAGCTGGTTTTTTTTTTGTTAGTGCTTGGTTCTCTGTGAACATGTGCGGCGGATAGCGATCAGAGGTACTTACGCCCACAGAAAGAATATCAACAGGAAAAGCGCAATGACGACGGCGGCGAATATCCAGCGCCCATACCAATACCAGGTGCTTCCTTGATAACATCGGCCGTTACTGTAGTAGTAGCCGGATGGGCATATGTCGCGCTTTTGAAACAGGGCGGCGCTGACCTGCTCTAGAACGGGCGCCATCTTCTCGATGGAAAATGACCCTCGCGGGAGATTGATGATCTTGTGATGTTCTTGTTACTCTTGTTGTTGTAGTTGTAGTTGTAGTACGACGATACCCTTCAGGTATGCAGAGTGACGTGGGGGACTGGGGTCCACTAAGCCAGGTAGGGGAGAGCTATTCTATCCGGTGTACTAGTTTAGGTAGTGTAGTGTGGTGTGGTGTAGTGTAGAATGGTGGTTATTGTTGATCTGTCAGGCGAAGAGGATATAAAGTAACAGTTAATCTCTGATACGTAATTGATGGAAGGGTTTTTTTGTTGAAGGAAAGAAGATTGAATCTTATGCTGGTGAAACAGAAAAAGGTGGAGGTGGGTGATTTATGTCTGGATTCTTGGGTTTTATTCTCTCTCGTCGTCATCACCCAACAGGACACCGGTGGGCTTGGAACACAAGGGAATTTGCGGCAAGGGTCTCTGGGGAAGCCGGATGCCGGCTAGTACCATAGAGAGAATGGCGTGCGTGGCAGAGCAGGTGAGGATCAGTAGATTGTCAGCTTGGCAGCTGATTTGGGCCCGACTTGGACTTGGGTCTGTCTGTGGCTGTGCCAGCGTGCTGTTAGGTACCTAGTGGTCTTGACAAGTCTTCTGGGCCTGTTCTGGGCGAAAGATAGGTACCGAGGCTAAGTGGGCATCTGCAAAATTACTGCTGACCTGAGCCACAGGACAAAGGGCCTAGCTACCGAGGGGGATTCGGAAGGAATTCCAAAACGTCTTTCAGAAGTCATCATGATCGATCATCATTATCGATTTTGTTGTATCCCATCCTATTGTCCAGTACCCTGTTTCGAACATTTGGACATCATGCAATAATACATGTAGATATGTTGGCACGACCTCCCTACCAAAACCTATCGACCAACCATTACATAGGTATTTACAGAGAGGGTACTTTGTGTAGCTAGTGCTCTGACAGCCAGCTCTAACTACCGACTTGAAGGTGAACTCATTTATCGGCTCCGCAATCAAGGCTGAGCGAACCTCGATCTGTCATTGGACCTGCTGCGGCACCCTCACACACGTAACACGATTTGACATGGGATTTGGAATCCGGTTCCAAATGACAAAACTCCAGGAGACGGCTCTCTGGCATATGCCACCTCGCGGTGGTTTCATCGTCCTTGTTGATAGCGTTTTGGATCGCGTTGGATCTAATGACGTGATTTGTAGACCCTTGGGTAGGCCTCGGGATAGAGAGATATTTATCGTAAATGCTTTCCCAAAGCTGACCAGATGCAGTTTTACATATGGATTCTACATATAAGGTAAGTTTTACCAGTCTTGATGTGATAAACCAGGTTTAGTACAATAGCCGCTCTGCCTCAGTCTCAGGAGCGACGTTTAACCATGTATAATTTATGCAAAACAGCTGAGTTGGAGTGAAGCTGAATTTTACTGCGAAACGGTTAAGTTAAGCCCTAACCGTTAAGTACCTAGGCAGGTAGCGTAATACGTAGGTAGAGGTATTATCCGTCTGTTATGGATGCTTCATCTTAAAGTTATGCAAATCCTCTTATTAAGCTTCAGCTCGTACAAAAGCTGAGGCCAGCAGGGGAAGACCCTCATTACGAAACAGGATACCCACGGACTAGGTCCAATCCAACTACTGTTGCTACGTGATGAAACTCGGGTTACCTCTTCGACCCTATCTTGAGTCGGATATGTAGCTATCCAGGTAACAGCGTGATATCACACAAGCTGCCCATGATGCCCTATGCGCCGTGGTACACAACGGGGGTCATGGGTAAAATCTTGACGTTACCTAACCGCATTGCCGAGATTGGTCAGGACCAACATCGTGACTCGTCTTTCTGGGAAGAGGGCGCTCTTTTTCCGTCGCTCTTGCGACTTGTCAGCTGAAGCGGGCGGGCCTTGCGAGAGAAACAGGCGATTTGGGAAGAACAAGGCCGTCAATATGTGCTATACGTTCGCCCTATATACATATACCTATATATGTGTATGTATGTATGTATGTATGTATTATATTATATACGTTTGAATTCTCGACACACATACCTATGTCTATTCGCAGGTGGGTTGTGGGGGAGGGGAGGAGCCGTCGAGTTACAATTGGAAGTTACATAAAAACAAGCCCTTGAAGGATAACTCGGAAGAATACAGCGTAAGTGTTTCAACTAAAATGCTCTCCTCCAGCGTCTTATCTACCTACCTATCTATTCTATACAAGAAAAGCTGGCAAAATCGGACGGAAGAGGGATCAACAGAAGCCCGCAAAAATAAAAAAAGCAGACTACCTAATCCCCCCCCTCCCTCTAGTGTAGGACGGAACTGTCTAATGAACTGCTGCCACGTCAAAATTCTCCGAGACCGCGAGCGTGCCCTGATGTGACGCCCACCTGCCTATTACTACAGCAGCAGCACAGCTAACTAAGGCTCAACAAGTTCATTTACCAACTTGTAGATAGATAGATAGGTAGATACATGCCTACTTTCTCTAAACCTTCTTATTATAATTATTAACCTGAGCGTTCCGTTTCTGTGCTGTACCTATCAGAGGAGAGAGGAGAAGAATCAGGAATCAGTACTTGAACAGCTAAGTAACTTATACTTCCCATCCAGCCCAGCCCTTTTTTTCCATTTCTTCAACAGACTCTCTTTTTTCATGATTATCTCGGAAAGTGGGTGGCACGAATTTATTCTTTTCATTACACGGGCTTGCTGCAACTCGAAACGACGGGAGCGAACGAAAACCCTCTCCTCCTCAGGACAGGGAGAGAGAAAATAATAAAAAACAAAAAAAAAGAAGAAAGACAACGAAGCGCTCCAAATGCACAACTACCTACCTACATACCTACATACCTACCCACCCACTTTTTTTTGGTTTTGCCAGCACACAATTATTGCCTTGAAGCGAGTCCACGTTGCGCCCCGGCATGGTCATCCCGGAGCCAATCACTAACCTACCGCCCCTGTCGCGACTACGCCTAGGTTAAAGACTTTGCCAACGCATCACCGCATGCTGAGAGAGGTGTGGTGTGTATGTGTGCGTGTGTGTCGTGTGTGTGTCGGCGCGCGTGTAGCCCTTTTCAAAAACCATCCTGATCTCCCCCCTTCATTCTACCCAGTTATCAGCTCAGCTCTTTTCCTCCGTTTTTGTCTTTATTTTTTTAAATTCTCTCTCCCTTCGTTCGTCGGAGAGAAAACCCCCCCTGGAGGGTGGGGGTAGTGTTGTTCTCTATTTCTCCTATTGCCCTCTTCGTACCTGTCTGTCAAGTGACAAATCTTCAACAGATCTGTCTCTGTGCCCGTTTCATTATATTCTCTCGTTTTTATACGTGTCTGGTATTGTGTGTTTATGCGAATCTACCAGACAATCTCGTTTCCTTGCGAGTCTAACGGACAATCTCTTGGCTGTTCTAAGCACACATTGATTCTATGTCGTGTCATGAATCGTCATTGATCTCGTCAGAAAAATATACGCCTAAATACAAAAAGCCTCGTTTCCTGACCAGCAGCAATATGTGTGCTGGTTCTTAACCATACCCGATCGCCATCGCCATCGCTCTTGAACAGGTCAAAATCCCTCCCTGCCATGGGAAGGCACACCTACTCTTTACTCTAGCAATTCCGGATCCCGCGATTGTCGACAACTATTTGCACTCTCCATGCAGTGAGACCACGCCGAGCAGATGACGTCCGTCGAGACATGGGAATACGTCCGTCGTTGAGACATTTGAATACCATAACATTGCAGCCTTTTGAAGGGGTTGACCCCGGCAGCACGGACAATACTCCCTTCGCAGGCCCCACGACACAGACGTCTTATACTATTAGGTCGTTGACGGCTGCTAAGGGGAAACGAAACCACCCTCCAGGTCTCGGGGATATCATGAGCTTCGTTGAAAATGCATCATCAAACTGTTGCAAGGACGGCTGGGGAAGGAAGAGAACGTGGAAGAGCAGACACTGGCGTCTTCAATTTGCGCGCGACACCGTGGGGCAAAAGACACGCACACCCAAAGTTTGGCTTATCTGTTTGCCCACTTCATAAGCCACTGCACCACGGCTTCTAAGTTGGTCTCCTCCTTTGCACTTATACCGTAGCAAGACACCTCTCGGTGTGCTATGGTCTTTAGATCCAGAGAATCGATGAGCTCGTCGACCGAGATCTTGTTGGGAAGGTCCGACTTGTTACCAAGTACAAGCAAGGGGATGCCGTCAAGGGTCTTTTGCGACATGAGGGAATGAAGCTCATCTTTGGCCACAGGTAATTTGACACCGTCCGCTATGTCAACGATGAAAATAATCGCACTCACGCCGCGACAATACCTTTCCCACATCGGTCTAAAACGAGGCTGGCCCCCCAAATCCCAACACTTGATTGTCACATGACCACGTTGTACCCGCTTCATATTGAAGCCGACGGTCGGGATGGAACTACACGGATCAGTCGAGAGGAACAGTGGTATAGTGGGTATGTATGACCTTGTGTGCTGCGTGCTGGAGGATGTATGCGGATCGTCAGGAAGGGTAAGTCGCTTACTCGATCGTGAACTCGCCTCCCTGTGAGCCCGGATGTCAGCGGTGGTTCCAGAGCCGACGACAGACGCACTGGAGCACAACTGGGGTATGCGGATATACGTACAGACAACACCCGAAGCAACGATGTCTTTCCCGCATTCTCTAACCCAATCATCGTCACATCCATCTCGCTTGCCCTATCGATGGCTATCAGTTTACGACCCGCCAGCGCAGAACGGCGCATGCAAACAAATGTGACTATAGAGGAAGAATAGGTCCCATGGTTTTGAAGCCATGATCTCGGCTCCGTGATTCTGAAGCGCGCCGACGTACTTACCAAAAGGTCCTTAGCAGCCAGTCATATACTTTGCGAAATAACCCTGCCATGATGCTCGGCGACGAGGTAGGTCCTTGGCGGTCGGTGCTTGTGTGTATGGCGACGGCGCAACGTGGAACAACTTGAATCGTCTGTTTGCTGTATAAATAAGGAAGTTGGAGGATGAACTGGAGCGTGGGCGCAAGGCTAGGCTGCTAAAGAAGGATGGTTGAACAAAAAAAAGATGTGACCAGGATGTCTCAAACAAGGTGTTAAATAGATAGAGTCTGTGCCTCTAAAGCTGCAAAGTAAATGAATAAAATAAAAATGTCTCGTATGACGGCGAGCGGCACTGTTGCTTGGTTTAGCGCTCACGGCGAACAGGCGGGCCGGTCAAGACAAGGTTATGGGGAGCTACTTGCTGGCTTTGCTGGTGGTGAAGACACACACACGCACGTACACACTCAGAACACAACAGCGTTGTTGAGAAAGGTGATGGATGTGGGATGGAAGAGTGATGCCGCTGGCAGAGGACAGTTCCCCACTACGGAGATCGCACAAGCTGTAAGATGCCCCGTGCCTTGACCGGACGTGATCAACCAGGTGCCAAAAGCCAGGTGGGCTTTGGGGGGGGCTTAGTGGGCTGCTGGCGGGGGGGTTATGCTGGGTTATGCTTGAAGAGGGTCAACCTTGCATTCGAGACAGCGTCACAGAGCGGCTAACAAGACTGGGGTTTCATTCGTTTATCGAGCATCCGGTGGAGTTTCGCGGCGCAAGCTTCGACGGGATAGCTCGATTTGCGTTGCCGTCACTAACTTGTACGTAGTAGCAGCAGCAGCTCAGGCAGTCAGAATGTACTGAAATAGCAATCGGCGTTCGATTAGGACCATGGGTGAGTCGCGAGGCGCGCGGGCGCGGGGGCAGAAGTGCTTGCGCTTCTTACGAGCTTCAGGCCCTTTGAGGTAGTGTTGGGCCCGCTTAGGTTAGGAAGGTTAGGGATGGATGGACAGGGAACGGGCCGGTCGCAAGCGGCTGTTCTACCTTATAACTAAGAAGGTCTTGTTAGTTTAGGTAGTTGCTCTGTACGTAGGTAGGTATAGCAGTACCCACGTAGGTACGTAGGTAACTGATGGGGTGATAACGTAGAGGCCCCCTTCCCTACTTCTTTCACGTTGGCCCTGCTCTGATCTTGTAGAGAAGAGATCTGACTAGAATTTTACATGTGAAAAGAGGGAAGCCGGTTCTGTCTACCTAAGCGAGAGATGAATTCAAGACGGGCATGGAGTACTAACGATTAGTTCACTGGGAGGGTGCTGTCCATGTAGTATAGCTCCTGTGGGCTTTTGTTTCGACAATCCTGATCGGGAATCGAATCTTCCTTAGGCACATATATGTATATACATATATATGTAGGTAGGTACTTTACTAACCTAGGGCTGAGATTATATGTACCTTGAATGAGACCATGAGCTTCTTCCTATGCAAAAAAGACAGCCAGGTCCATGTCGGCAAATAGTCAACCTACCTAACTTTGGCGCTTGTGATATAGGCTTCGTAATCGATACGTCTGTCTGGCTGATCTAGGTAGTCCGCTGACTGGCGTCCCTCTCTCTCTCTCTCACTCACTCTCACTTTCGGGACGAAGGTATGTATATTTCTTCGATGACGTGATAGAAGGGGGAATAACGGCGGGAGGATTTGATGGCCACCTATGGTAACACCATCCACAAAACGGCTACTTACCCAAAGGATCGGGATGACTATGTAGCTTTGTATGTAAAGAAGTTTGTAAAACAAGCGCGGGAACAAAAATGGTAGGTTGAGGGTTAGGGTCTTGATCTGAGGCTGCGCATGTCATTTCACACATACAATGTGATAATCAAGAGGAAGCACTGCAGGTCTCCGGACGTAGCACATATTCTGGATGGGCTAGCCACATATCTACCCATATCTACCCATACCTGCATACAGGTTGGAGATCAAGGAGGTACGGGAATGTGAGTCAACGATCTGATTTGAGTGCATACAGGTCGCTTTTTAGGTGCCTAATGCGAGCTGCAGCAGAATGCAGAATGACCTCAAGCCCCAGATCCATCGTGCTTTGTACCTCTTGCTGGAGGACTGGCGGAACAAGTGGGCGCTCCTTGACCTAGGACGGCGCCGGAAGCATTGAAAGCAAGCCACCACCGTTGGCTGACTTGCATCTACCTACCTACTCCAGCACACGGCAGGAAAAGCAATAAGAGATATCAATCACATCGAGTTGGTAAGCAAGAGCTCCGAGAGTCTCTCGTCTGGCGTTGGGGGCTTAATAACGAGCGAGTCGCCCTTGGCGAGTCTAGGGGGGGTGAGAATGTGGCCTCGTGAGAAGAGGCCTTGACTCGGTTTCAGCAACGGACCAACGAGAAAAGCGCCCACTCACTCCCCCAACCCCACGTTCTCCTATCGCAAAGGCTTCACTAGACCCATACCATGGAAACACACAAAGTTCCAAGCACCACCACCACCACCACCACCACTAGCTGGTAGGGTGTGGTCCAGTCAAGCTGATATCGATAGAGTACGGTGGAACCTACAAGCTTACGCAACGACAAGCCTGATGATATCTACATACCTCAGATAAGTAATAATGGCTTAGAGATATACCTACCTACGGTACATAGATAGATATATATTTTCTGAAGGAACGAAAGGTTGGAGACTGGCGTCATTCTAGAGATGCCAATGTACCTTGCAAGCCCCGCCATTGGATAAGCATCTCTATCGATAAGCCCCATTATGGCCGAGATAAGGATTTTTTTCCCAGCAACGAGTCGGAATCGCGATAAGTTTTACGAACCAAAGGTCCGAGCTAGGTTATTGCTTCTTCAAGATTAAAACATTTGCCAGTCGCTCGGGCGTTACGAGGATAAGGCCTCTCTCTAAGGCACTGCATGGAGCTCTAATTGTTTCTCGACCCTCGCCCTTCGGTCCAAATTAACAGCCTATTCGTTACTCTAGATAGGACAATTCATGCGCCTGGTCGCCGCCATGGCGCCAAAGTCAACTTCAACGAGCTGGGATCACCAGTATAACACCTTGCGCCGCGAAGATCTCTTCCGAAATCCACCCACCGATCATTCCGCCTACCCGCTCTTGCAGCAAGCGGTGAATCCTCATATCGAGTCCTTCGATGCTCTATTCGCCGACGACGGCCTGCTAGCCCGGGGCTTGGCCGACATAGGGACGAGAGTATTCCTCGATGGCGATGACCGCACCCCCTTAGAATCGAGAAATAGACTCTCTGTTAGATATAAGAGCGTACACCTTCAAAGATCACTCCTACCACCCGCCAACAAGTTTGCTACCAAGCGAGAGATATTACCAGCCGAATGCCGTGAACGACATGTCTCTTACCGAGGCAAGCTGTCTGCCGTCTTGGAATACAGAATAAATGACGAAGACCCGAAGGAATTTGTACGGGAGATCGGCCTACTTCCGATCATGGTCAAGGTAGAATACCATCAGTCTTCAGCAAGCCTACAACCAAGACGCTAACATGCCACAGTCCAGCCATTGCCACCTAAGGGGTAACAGTCCCGCACAATTGGTTGCGCGTAAAGAGGAATCAGAAGAATTGGGGGGTTATTTTATCATTAACGGCATTGAGAAGATTATACGTCTTTTGCTCATGAACAGACGGAACTTTCCCTTAGCCATCAACCGCCCCAGCTTCACCAACAGAGGCCCTGCTTATACCCCTTTTGGTATTATACTGAGGTCTGTCCGTCCTGATGAAACATCGCAAACAAATGTTCTGCATTATTTGAATGATGGCAACGTTACCTTCCGCTTTTCGTGGAGGAAGAATGAGTACCTGGTACCGGTCATGATGGTTCTAAAGGCACTTGTAGAAACCAACGACAGGGAAATTTTTGAGGGCCTCGTTGGATCGCCTGATTCGAAAGGGATCCAGAACACGTTCCTCACCGACCGCGTCGAGCTTCTTCTGCGTACATACAAGACCTATGGAATCTATACCATGTCACAGACCCGAGCGTACCTAGGGGAAAAGTTCCGACCGGTTCTAGGAGTGCCGGACAACTTATCGAACTACGAGGTCGGAACTGAGTTCCTGCGGAGAATCGTGTTGGTCCACCTTGGCAACATTAACGTGACAGACGAGCAAGATTCCGATAAATTTCGCCTGCTTCTTCTGATGATCAGAAAACTGTACGCTCTCGTCGCTGGAGACTGTGCCGTAGATAATCCTGACGCTGTTCAAAACCAGGAAATCCTGCTTGGTGGATTTTTGTATGGCCAGATCATCAAGGAACGCCTGGATGAGTTGATATCGAGTGGCTTGCGCTTGGGTCTACGAGAGTATTTCAGAAAGGCTCCCTCACGCTCCTTCACGTCGGATGAGTTCACAAGGGATTTTCCTATTAAAGTTTTCCAAAAGACGAATGAAAACGTTGGTAATGCCTTGGAATACTTCCTCTCGACCGGCAACTTGTCGAGCCCATCAGGTTTGGATCTTCAGCAAGTATCTGGGTTCACAGTTGTCGCTGAGAAACTCAATTTTTTGCGGTTCATCAGCCACTTCCGGATGGTTCACAGAGGCAGTTTCTTCGCTCAACTGAAGACGACAACGGTTCGCAAGTTGTTGCCAGAGTCCTGGGGCTTTCTGTGTCCCGTGCACACTCCCGATGGTTCCCCATGTGGTCTGTTGAACCATCTTGCACACAAATGCAAGATTATGACCGAGTCTGTCGACGCTGCGACAATTCCACAGCTTGCTGCTGAGCTTGGCGTTGTAGATACATCATCCGCCGCTACCGATGAGAGTGTTGTTGTAATGTTAAATGGCAGAATCCTGGGTTGGTGCAAGCCTTCCGAATCGCGGCGAATAGCCGACACCTTTCGGTACTGGAAAGTGGAGGGCTCACATGGGATACCATTACAACTCGAAATAGGGCATGTCCCTGCGTCGAATGGGGGGTCATATCCAGGAATTTACATGTCAGCAGAGCCAGCCAGGATGGTTCGGCCTACTAAATACCTCCCCCTAGAAAAAGAAGATTTTGTTGGTACGTTGGAGCAGCCGTATATGTCTATTGCCTGTGCGGAACAAGAGATTGTATCCGGGGAATCTACACACGTCGAATTCGACCCTACGAATATTCTGTCGATTCTAGCCAACATGACTCCATTTTCTGACTTTAACCAATCGCCACGAAACATGTATCAGTGTCAAATGGGTAAGCAAACAATGGGCACTCCAGCGACAGCTTTGGCATATCGCACCGATAACAAGATGTACCGTCTTCAAACTGGCCAGACGCCGGTTGTCCGATCTCCTCTTCATAACGCCTACGGATTTGACAACTTTCCTAATGGAACTAATGCCGTTGTTGCCGTGATATCGTATACCGGGTATGACATGGACGACGCTATGATTTTGAACAAATCGGCGCACGAAAGAGGTTTTGGTCATGGGACGATCTACAAGACGAAGAAGTACACACTCAAAGACGAGAGCCGGAGCAAGTCAACTAAAAATGTGACGAAGCTCTTCGGTTTTGCTCCTGGCAGTACGGTGAAGGCCTGGACACAAACCATGCTTGACGAGGACGGTCTTCCTCACGTGGGTCGTGCCGTGCAAGAGGGCGACGTCATCTTTGCCTATCATACGGTCTCGGCAGATTATAGTGGGAATCTTGTGAACCGAGACGGCGTCACAAAGTATGAGAAGTACAAAGACTCGGAGCAGGCTTTTATCGAGGAGGTACGAATTATCGGAAGCGAGTTAGGTAACGAACCAGCGCAGACAATTTCGATCAAGTTCCGGATACCCCGATCACCAATCATTGGTGATAAATTTTCTTCGCGCCATGGTCAGAAGGGTGTGTGTTCACAGAAATGGCCTGCTATTGACATGCCTTTCTCCGAGTCTGGTATTCAACCTGATATCATCATCAACCCTCATGCCTTTCCGTCCCGTATGACGATCGGTATGTTTGTAGAATCGCTTGCTGGTAAGGCCGGAGCGCTTCACGGTCTAGCACAAGATTCGACACCGTTTCGGTTTGACGAAGATAACCCTGCGGCCGATTACTTTGGCCATCAGCTCATGAAGGCTGGCTACAACTATCACGGCAACGAGCCGATGTACTCTGGTATAACAGGCCAAGAGCTAGCAGCAGATATTTATATCGGCGTTGTGTACTATCAACGATTACGACACATGGTAAACGACAAATATCAAGTCAGAACCACAGGTCCCGTGGTAGCTACCACAGGGCAGCCGATCAAGGGCAGGAAGCGAGGAGGTGGTATTCGTGTGGGTGAAATGGAGCGAGATGCGCTGCTGGCTCATGGCACCGCCTTCCTTCTACAAGATCGTCTCCTGAACTGCTCCGACTACACTCCTACGTGGGTCTGTCGAAAGTGTGGCTCGTTTCTATCGGTTCAGCCGACGGTCACACCCTTCGGCGGAAAGAAGAAAGTTGTGAACACAGTGCGCTGCCGCAACTGTGCGAGACGTCTAGATCAAATCCCGGGTGTTGAAGTAAGCAAGTTAAAAGGCGAGATATGGGAAGATGGACAGGGCAACCAGTGGGTCGGAGGCGAAGAAACTACGAAGGTGGCAGTTCCAGGAGCACTCAAGTATCTCGACGTGGAACTTGCGGCCATGGGAGTTAAGCTAAGGTACCGGGTGGATTCGAAAGATGTTATACGGAAAGGGCGTTTGATACAGAAGACACCGGAAGGCGTAGGTCTCAACAACAAGCATCTGCCGGCCCTGGTTGGGGCTGAGGCGTAAGAGAGATAAAGTTTACCTACGCGGATATGTGTACGAGTTCCAAGATACTACTAATGCGTTTTCACCGGACCGGCGTTTTCAGGGGTCTGTCAATAGGTACCTAACTCCTACGTTGTCCGAATAAGGCAAACACGAATTTTAACCAACGACCGAACCGAGTTTCGACAATCATCTATCACGGTGTGTTCGCAAACTCTGAGACTAAACCTAAACGATGTCAGACATGTGCTCTGTCTGGTCAGGATCACTGTGAGGCGTGTACCCGAGATACTGACCGGCTTGTGTCAGACAAAGCATGAACTGTACTACAACCATTCAAGCTACACAAGTAGAACCAGGTAGAAATGCAGGTCCCCGCGGCCGGGAAGAGAAAGAAACAAGGAGTAAAAACAGGTGTTTGGCCCCGGTCAATTGGTAATGCCTCTCACATCACATCACCTTGTAATTGGATTTTCATCTAAACGTAAGAAAATGAGGTATATCCTAACGGGACAGCGCGACGATTTGCCCTTCTTTTGCTAATATGGGCTTCAAGATAGGCTGGAAGTTTAGGTGGCAAGAGATCGAAGACGTGGCCTTGCACGATCATCCCATCTCTTGTGCACCACATGGACAGGTTTATCCCCCCGATAATCGGGGAGGAAAAAGAGGAGAGAGGGGAATTATCACGACCAGGGCTCCAAATTCGCTGTGTATCTCCTACGTATATTCTTCACTTACACACACCCCAGCCTCATATGTGCCTGCGTCTCCTGCGTACCGACATGATGTAGCCGTATGAGGCTACCATGTAGGTAGGTGAATGTAAAAGGGTATCTGCCTCATATTACTACCCGGAGATAGGGAACCATCATGTGATGAGCACCCGTTCGCTGTTTCCTTCCAATGATATAGACTATTCGCTACGCTGGAAACAGCGACTGATGCCTTCCTCCATACAACCTTAGCGCGTGCTTACATCATGTGTATTATAGGTCCACAAAGATGTTTCTTTCTCTAGTTCGTATCTCTTTCCTTCTCTAGCCGTGTCTGTCAAACGCGACTACGTATTCATTCAGGTTATATTAAGTACCTGATCTTGTTCGTGAGGCCGTCGCTCGTTAACCCGTCGATTCGATTTGATGCCGTTTCGCCTCCTTCTCCTTTTCACTCTAAGCAGTGTACCGTCTCTGCTTCTGTACACCGCGTGTGTCCTATCGTAGGCGCACGAGCGCTGAGCCCAGGTTACGTTCTGGAATCTTAAAAATCATCCCGTGCACACTCTTTGTAGGCCGTTGCTCCCCTTTCCTTTAAAAGCACCTGGCCGGTACATTTTGCTTCATCCTTCGTTACAGGTGAAGACTTGACGTATACTGGCGCGGAACTTTGAGTTTCCTTTTTTCATGATACTCGACTTCGAGCCAAGCTCACACACAGACACCTCTGGTTTCGCTCTACCTATCGCCTGTACGCCTGAATCCCAAACAGTCCATGCTCTAGCCGCCTTCTGTTTGCAGCATCTGACTTTAACGTGACTCAGCTAGTCGCTCCATCCGTCCGTTGCGCACGTCGACCATGGAGTCTATCTACGCCTTCGTTTTGCTCGTCTCTTTGTTCTTGTCTTATGGTCTTGCAGGTGTCTACGGTGCCAACGGGTACGATTATGGCCACCACACCAAGCTTGGCATTTATAAGCGGGATTTCGGCCAGTCTTCAGTTGTGGGAAGCCTTCCCCTCGTAGATGGCCAACCGCAGCCAAGGTTGGAGATTCGGGACTTGGAAAAAGATAAAGACCAGTGGAATTTGTATATACTTGCCCTTAGCTGGATGCAGTACACGCCGCAAGATTCGCCTTTTTCGTGGTACCAGATTGCCGGTGGGTGACGAGCCAACGAACAGTATGCTTGGTGATACTGACGCATAGTAGGGATCCATGGTGCCCCTGGCTTGACTTGGGGCAACGTCGCGCCTCTTCCAGGAAATGATAATATCGGCTATTGCCACCATGTCTCCATTCTCTTTCCTACCTGGCATCGACCTTACCTTGTCTTGTATGAGGTGAGAGGTTCCAAATTGAAGACAGATTGGCAAGCGAGAGTCACTAACCAATCATTACATGTTAGCAAACACTGTACAACATTGTTCAGTACATTGCTTCTCTATGGCCTCCTAAGGAACTGGATCGGGTACAGAAGGCTGCTAGAAAGTTTCGTATTCCTTACTGGGACTGGGCTGCTGCACCTCCAGCCGGAGAAAGCGTGCTTCCTCTCAGCATTAGCGGCTCCTCTATTATCAACGTATCTGGCCCCAACGGAATTCAAAGTATTGCGAATCCCCTTTTTAGTTACGGTTTCCGGCCTTTCAATGGATCTATATTTCCCGATTCTCCCGTGAGTCCTCCTGCCTCCAATGAGTCATAGATATCACAATGCTAACCAGTGTATCAGTATAACAAGTGGAATGAAACGAAGCGGGCCCCGTATCCCACAACTGATCCCAGTGCTGTCTCAAACAACTCCTTTGTGGCCTCCTCGCTTGATAATCATCTTCCATCGTACCAGCAGCGTCTATACAATCTGTTCGCCAATTATCCTAATTACACGCATTTCAGCAACGAGGGGTGGATTGCTCTGAACAATAGCGGTACCTACGACTCCATCGAATCACTCCATGATTCTGTTCATACCATCGGAGGGGGAGGCTGGGGTCATCTCGCTATCATAGCGTATTCTGCATTCGACCCCTTGTTCTTTCTGCATCATGCCAATGTCGATAGGATTTTCGCCATGTGGCAGATCATCCATAATGACACGTACGTGGTACCCACGGCTGCCGTCTTCGCATCCCACACGCAGAACCAGGGGGATATTGAAGATATTCAAACACCACTAAAGCCCTTTTTCGTCAACGACACTTCATTTTGGACGTCGGACATGGTCAGGGACCATGAAACTTTTGGCTACACGTACTCGGAGGTGAATAATAAGACCAGAGAGGAGGTCGTGGCTGCGGTCAACCGCTTGTATACCGACTATACCCCGGCGACGATGTTTCTCAAAAGCAAGCCAAACCCGCTCGTTCATGCAAGTCAATCAGATGGAGTGCAAACATCCAAGAATGTAGCTGAGCATAATCTCCATAAACCAAGAGTGATGGCGTGGCAACACCAATCTATAAGCCATTTGCAGACCGGCGTCATCTTTACGGCTAACTCTAACGGGAAATTCTATCGTGAATGGCTGGCGAATATTGAGGTCAATAAGCATGCACTAAATAGCTCCTTCTCAATCTACTTTTTCTTAGGAGACGTCACCGATGACAGTTCTTCTTGGCAGAACCTGGATTATCTGGTCGGCTCTCTCGGAGTATTTGCAGGCCATGGCCGGTCTGCGAGAGCGAACCACGGAAAGATAACCGGAACTGTTCCGTTAACATCAGCGTTGGTGCGTATGGCTACTGATAGTCACGTCTCAAGTCTGGAACCAGAGGATATCGAACCATTTCTGAAGACATCTTTGCATTTGAGAATCGCTCTACTAGACGGAACAGTGGTCAGAGTGAGCGAAGTTGATGGGCTTCGCATTAGTATCGCTAGTTCACTAGTTGCGGTCCCGACAAGAGAAGACCAACTTCCTAGGTGGGGAAAAGTAGAGCCGAGTTTCGATCTCGTGGCATAAGAATTGGCTGACATCGTTATCTTATGAATTGTTTGTTGACATTGCGAAGAGGAACTTGAAAGTGGCTTTAAGGTATATTTGATTTCTTGATTTCATGTTCATATTTGTATGTAATGATGAGCAACGTGTCTTGCTCTGGCCCCTTAATCACCGGCTTTATCAGAGAACTACGTAAAAAGCACTTGGTTTATCTCTTCCAATAAAGTCTGACCATCGATATACAATCTTAATAATTCTCTTGTCTTTGCTATATGCGAGTGGTTCTTCAAGTGTAGTATTATGTACAAAGAAAATAAAGAAACCATAAATCCATCATGCGGAAAGTTCCAATTGTGAAACAAAGAATAGCATGTTATTCTGACTAATGAGTTAGCGTTAGCAGAAAGAGAGGAAATCGAAATAAATAGGAATACAATTTGGACTTTAACGATACAAACGCAAGAAAACTAGATGACACTCATTACTCACCTTGCTTTCAAAGGCCTGACTATGTTCTATTGTGCATATTCACCCGTCTTCATAGGTTAGAAAAACTCATCATGTTGTAGGGGACCGCTCGTAATCCAATTTATATTAGCGACTTTATTGACTACTCAAACTGTTCGTTCAACTGGGCCTGCAGAGCTTTAATGCCCCTCCTGGGAAGAAATGTTTTATATTGGTAGGTAAACAGTGTGCTGTGGCCAACAATATTCCTGGACAATAGTATTTATAGCATGTGCATATGGTTTCGAGAACTGTGTTGCCCGGTTCTACATAAATGTAGCTAGCAAGTGGTTGCTGTAGTTCCTCAGGCTCTTGTTCTTAGATATTCTCTCCATGTCAAATCAGTGTTACTAAATCTACCCTAAGCATACATCACTTCTTCATCCTAGATATTGAACCGGCACAAATAATATGGCTCAACAGCAGGATCGAGGTATGTGACAATACATACATTTGCATTCATTTTACATCTTTTACTATGAACAACTTAGCTGATTCATCATTCGACACATATTAGAGATTCCTTTGGTTACTTTGAGACCCTTAAATATTCTCAATGAATTTCGAGCTCAAATGGGGCTGCCTCCATCACGAAACCTTTTAAGTAGTGCGGTCCTCATGACAAAAACAGAGTTGGGAGGAAGCTCAGCCGACCCAAGAGACAATTTACTTCGTTGCAATAACAACTATCCCATCTTGGAGGAACGAAACTGCCGACTATGGATCACCGATCTTCCGGCGAAATGCACCGTGCACATGCTTCTTGAAAAGATTAGAGGCATAGGCCCCGTATTTGCTTGCAGCATCATCACACCCAACGCCAAGCCTTGGGAAACAGCCGCTGCCTCCTTGACGTTCTTCACCGCCGACGCTGCGAACCTTTTTCTGGAGCGGACCGCTGTCCGACCTTTGGCCGTTGCGAACCATGTTGCCAAGGTAGTGCGGCACAGAATCCACGCCGAACCCATCCATGTCAACGGCCGATCTCGCGTCCTCCGCATCGTGGGCCACCCGATGATAGTGCGGCCGCAGTATCTTGCCCAAGTCTTCTCGGAGCTCTGGCGGATCCGATTCGATACGGACTTCATACGGTTTCACGCCAACGAGAACGGTATCTGGAACGAAATCACATGGGCTTTTGGCAGCTTTCGGGGCCAGGCTCAGGCCATCTACACAAAGACTAACCGATACTTTGCTGGCCAAGCTCGAGCTATGTATCTTGCAGATCCTTGCGCGTTTTATGAAATTTCTGGGATGGTACACTCAGCTGAAGAGGGTCTCGAGTGTTGAGAGCCTGCTGATAGGAGATGAGCTAGTTAACTTTGTTGCACCCTTTTGATAGAGCTAGTGGGTCTTTCAGTAAAGCTTTCTTCTTTGGATACTGTGTTCTAGATGTTCGCGATAGTAGCTAATGTTTTACTTTCTGTTAATGGCACGAAGAACAAGGGAGAATTACGCAGAAAAACAAACGATAGGCACCCGTGATTTGTTCAGGTCTATACGTACTGTCTCTAAGCTATACAAGACTCGACTTTAACTATCTCAGTCGCCGACTGTGCGAATCACAACATCTATGCAAAGAGAACTTCTCCCTTGAGCACCAAGTTAACACTGCTACAGTTCTCCAGCCCAAAATATGTATCCTGTATCCTGATGGCCGACGCCATAGCTACATCTAATAGTACACGACGTGAAATCAATATTGTGGAGTATGACTCGGCCACCAACTAACTTATTCATCCTTAGTAACCCGGGGGGGATCATGTTGCTGGTCTGCGGGTGTCGCATGATCCGGGCATGTATCGACGCTATTCCCGTCGCTACTCCGTTGAGCGGTTGATGGTCGGGTGTCGATGCTATGCTGATACGATAAAGAAGAGGTTATCGTTTCGTAGTCGCTCGTCGAACCATCGATGGGTGCTCCAAAACATTCCAAAAAACCGACTTCAGTCTGGTGCTGAGCTGATGGGAAATATTGGGGGCACCTAGGGAAACCGCCTGTTATGGATTTCTCATAGCACTCGGCAACCGTGGTGGGATCGTAGTCGTAAATAGCGCTGCTAATAAGGTTCGAAGATCGGCCTAGGCCAAGGTCACGTCGAAAGGCATTCAAGGTCTGTAGCGGCTCGAGGTCGCGAATGGGGACTTCAAATGCAACTGGAATCGCTGTTAGCTGATCGTTCGCCATAATAAAGTATCAAATGGATATAAATTGACGATAATATTGGTGTCGAAGCTTTGATGTTTGGGAGTTTAACTTACCCCCTTGTGGTATTTGCTGATGGCATCTCTTTGTTTGCTCACGAAGCGGCTTCTCGCGGACTCGTTGATTTTTTCCACGACCTACTTTTCAGAAATATCAGTTCCTGATTATGTCGCAGATATTATTATGTACAAACCTCGCGACCATGGTTTTAGTATATGCCATGTTTGAGGCTTCGGGTGCTGGACTAGTTTCTCCATTGTCTGGAATTTCCCTTGATAGCAGCAGATAAGTATTTTTTCTTCCTTGTCTTAGAGAAGCATGGGTTGATTTAACGTACCTCGGGAAAAGCTTTGCCTCGAATTTTCTATCCCTTTGTGTCTTAGGCTATCCAATTCCAAAACTTCTCGACAACCAAATGTTTAATATTTAGAGGAGGAGACAGAGGAGGAGAAAAAGCAGAAGCACGGATGCAGAAAGCTAGGGATGAGATGTGAAGTCGGACCGGAAAACAAGCCCCCTGAGTGTAGTTGATATATGAACATCGTCCAAAGAATATCAACAGGTTAATAAGGCAGATCGTGCTAAACAAAAATAAAACAGTTCATTGTATAGAAAAACTAGACAAATCAAGTTAATCAGATACTAAAGCTTCATTCAGTCAGGTGCGCCACTAAACTGACGGACACAATAGCCAAGAAATCGGATATCCTTAATGTTTTACATTCACGTGTGCCAGATCAAAACTCGCCACACAACCTTCGGGGTCATTTGCAGGTGTTTCTGAACTTGTGAATTCACCTCGAGGCCGAGGGACTTGATGTTTTGTCCACACGCAGGTTTCCTTTGGGATTAAATTTAGATGTTGAACTAGTCAAGGGATGCTAGTTTGTTATTGTTTGTCCATAGCTTTGCCCCCATTGGTAAACAATAAGGTAGGCCCGATCCCCATTTACTCTGCCCCGCCGCCTCTTATTATCTATTTGTGGCATTCGCATGGATTTGTGCCCTCCGGATTAACTATCAGGTTCTCGTTCTCAATCTCTTTTCGACTAAATTTCTGTCCCGAGATCTCCTTTAACTTTTCTTGCTGTCTAATGTCTATCTAATTACTCACGTCTACTTCCAACGTGGAACTGAGCAGTAAGTATCTTATCACGTGTAGGGTACTGCACATCAGTGTAGAGACTTTTTCTCAATGCCTCTGTAATTGATCTATTGCCATATATCCTGCAGTTCTACTTATTTTTCCTTTTTGGACTGTCCCATCGATTCTTAACGAAGGTCTTTTATAGTTGCGTGCGCACAGTACTGTCCATCAATATTTTGAAGATACTAGAGACGCACTGGGAAAGCGCTCTGGCTTGAAAATCGACAAGGTGGATTAGACCTACTGTTTAGGCATTGACATGAAAAGCCAGCCTGGTAGTACAGATATATATGTAGATAATAGAGGGGCAAGGTAGCTCCTATTCTGTCTTGTTATGCGCAATCTTCACATATGTTGAGAAGAGGCTATGAGAGAGCTGTGATAGGTGGGTTGTTGGTTTAAGCTATAACCTTGATTAAGGTTAATAAGTCAGTTTAAATATCATGAGTAAAAGGTTATAATGCTATGGCTCTAGTACACGCTAGTGCAAAAACGCAGTTGCATAAAATAGTAAAAAAATGGAAGTAAAGTTGGGAATCTAATACCAGTTACTTTGACGTTTCCTAAGATAAAAGATAGTTTATTAGCAACTACAATTAAGAAATCAAACAATTTTTGAATTGAATATCGTTCTTCACATGTGTCTTGTTTTAGTATTGCATTCGTTTTTGTATGACACAGCAAGTAGTCTTAGGAGGCTCTGTTCTCGTCAAAGCTGCAATATGAACAACTTCTTGTCTTTTTTTAGTGATTTGTGAGTCGTATGGTGGCGCGTTATAGCCGTTAGAATCCTAGCTACGTTGGAACGCCACCATCTCGTGACATGCCGCTTATCAGCTGGATTTGGGGCATACATTGATGTAAAGTTGTCCAAGCCCATGATTTGGTGTCGGTGGCTGTTTTTCATGTCGAGGGGATACGCAGGGGGAAATAACATGATAATGCAACCTCCCCCTGAAACGCTGACCGAGACTACTACGTTGCAATGCCATATGCAGGTTTGAGATCGGATGGAACATCGTTTATTGTGTATATCATTTGCCTAGATATTATCGCCTGGGAGCAGCAACCTAAAAAAAAAAATTTAAATTGAACGACTATATATATACATATATTGGTGCCGAGAGCTCCAGCTGGAGTGGCCCAACAGCTCTGGGGGAAGTCTAGAACTTTTCAAGCAAGGAGACATCAGCCGCTTAATGTATGACCGATATGGTCAATCTATGGGATTAATTGGTTCTATGGGTATGCCCAATCGACAGTATCGCGCACGTGAATTGGGGCGGACTATGCATATTAGAAGGTGTCCTCGGGTGTCCTCATGCATTTTCTTGATGCACTAGTTTCCTGAAGTGCCCTGACACGCATTGGAGGCGCTCGAATTACATACCGTACCACAACTATTGCTACAGCTGCCCGAAGCTTTGTCGAGTTTTCAATTATGCAAAGATAGTTAAATCACCGTTTCAGTAGGCGAGGTGTAGATTTTACTACTAGAATAGGTGAAGGTATCTAACATTTCAAGGCTAATGAAGTAGAAAGTGCATCTCCTATCGAACCATCAAACATCGCATCTTGATTTTTGGGCGCCGACAGCTAGGTACAAGATACCTACCTGTCCATGTTTGTATTATCGGTACCCCCGCCCTCTCTCCAAGCTGGCCTTCCCCCATCAGTTTCACACCGGCACTTTGCATCCAGATATTGAAAGTATGTCACAACGTTGGAACACCTTGTAGCTCCGTAGTCCTCGTTTCCATCTCAACTATTTACCAGACTAGGGTCTATTAGTCTGTCCACTAACCATTCGATTGGGTATCGCTGGTGAGATACAGACTCTGGCAAGCATTTGTACCAGTTAAAGTTGTCGATCAGTGCCAAACTATTCGCCATCTTCACACATTCCCACCATTCAGGGTAGAAGCCGCTTGCTTCCCAATATACAAGGCCGACAATCTGCTCCAAACCATGTCCAGGAACTAGGCTCATGAATAAGAGATTGAATTCTCCTAAACTCAGCAAGCCGTAGAGTCTGGGAGCCGAAAAGCCCGGCAGGAATTAGGGTATATGCGCCAAAGAATGGTGCTCCACTGTAGCAGGCGTGCTTCGAACGGTGACTTTGACGATGATTTCGCTGTTTACTTGAATGACCATTACTAATGAGGCAGCCCAATTGCTCTTACATACAAACTTGCTTTTCGTAAGTAGGCCAATAATTGTGGTTGACAAGTTATCCCGATTCACATTCCCGATTAGCTTCTGCAAATCGGCTGTTGGTTTCTGGAGGATTACTGCCAGATCGGCTGCCTTGAATCTTGAATGGATGTCATGGCAGCAATTGTGTTAATGAAATACGTGATGGAACTATGATATAACATTGTCAATGAACGAGATAGGTATAACAATAATGACTTACTTCTGTATTTCTGTAGCCTTTCTGAGTACCCTGATGATAAAAAGTCAACAATATCAAACTCTAGATCTCGTGTTAATGTAGTTTCAATCCTACGCAACACAACACGATTGTACTTAGCTGCCAAGAATTATCATTTCCCTTATCAACGCAGTTTCGAGATGCAGACGAGAACTCGACGCTGTGTTATGTGAGGCCCATGGTATTCTTCGTGAGCGTGTTGATAAGGGCGAAATGAAGGTATATTCACGAGAAGTTTATGAGGCAAGTAATGATAGGTATATACAAATAAACTGTGAGTGATAGGGCAAATGCTTTTGAGACACAGCTAGTTGTCTTTCACCCCTCTTCCTTGCTAAGAACTTATGAAAAAAAAATAAAGGGACCTACCACTCCCGTATATACTTCTCAAATCCACAAGGCACTTTGCAATCGACAGAATATATCATCTCTGAATCAAATGGTGAAAGGCTTGCCTTTAACACGTCGGGACTCCAAGGTCTCCTTTCTGACGTTGTATTTACGGTAATACATATACGTGAAGATTATAATATTTTATGCATCTGGGCTTACGCAAAAGCGGGTCTTGCTTAGAGAGGCAACTTGCCTGTGAAGTTCCCAAATGCGATTCAGGACGGTAAAACCTGTCAAATAGGGGCACTCCTTTTGGCAAGCGTTGTCAGCTAAATCGCCTTGTCCTAGGCAGATCGCTTCGATTTATGGACATGTCTTATGGACATATGCATGTCAGATGCGGCAGACTCCAGCGCCATCGGCAAGCGGCATCCGTTGTGGGCTCGATGGGACCTCGAGGGCGGGGTTGCCGGAGAGGAAGTTTACGGCTGGGAAACAGAGAAAAGTCGGTTCATGTCGGTTTAAATAGCGTTGAAACTGTCTTATAAGGTAGCGGATTAGTATTCCATGCGTTCTGAGCATATTCGACCGAGCCACATCTGGACAGTGGATATGCTTTCTCAGTAACCCGCAGGGCGATACCTGAACCAAGAAGTCCATTCGAGCTTGGTATTGACTGATATTGAACCCTGATGTCATGTGAGATGCAAGCCGCATAGCGAGAAGCTACAGTACCAGGACGAGGTGAAATATAAAGGGTGGTAGGTGGCTTGCTGTCGTGCTGCCCGTGGACGCGCTATCCGGCGATCCTATACATAGGTAGCGACTTGCCCCCCTCCCCTGTGCGCTAGACGCAGCGGTCGTTTTCTTCTTCCCCACGCGGTCGTGAGAGAAGGCCGAAGCCCTCACTAACGCATGCTGTACAGCTCTAGATGATGGGGGTTAGTGGAGGGATATCATGTGTGGCTGGGACCGTTTAGCTTACCGAGAGCCTGGGCTAATCGAGAATGATCTGACTTCCAAACAACCCTGTCACTCAGGCGTCCATTCTATATGTATACCTCTATCAGAATTAGATACTCTGAACAATGCGGTAGATTCATCCTAGATGAATGCTGACGTCCCTGGCTGAACTTGAAGCTACGGCTGATAAGGGGAATGATGGAAAGTTGGATACTTGTAGTGTTTAAGACCGGAACACTGGTAGTGCAGAATATTGAGCTCACTTATCTGTGATGAAATTTAGTCTTCCAGCGCCGGCCAAGCTACCGTATCATCACACATCTAGTTCCTCGTGCCAGAGAAACAGGTGGTACGGAGTTACTTAGGGAAAGCTACAATTCTTAGAAACGAAATCAGTACGGTGGACGGGTACCTAACTACCTAGTCTGGCCTAGTGCTATCGCGAGCTGTGGGATTGCCGCTTGTCCCCACTGTTACCCTATCAACTACATACCATAAGTAGACAGGGGCCCTCATCCAAGACATTCTGGGCGCTTTTCCCCCAGCCCCAATAACATCCTCAGTAACTCTTAAATTGTATCATCTAGTCGGTAATGCTCCTAACTGATCCAGTGACAAAAGATATTTGATAATCTGAAAAAAGCGATCTCAATTGTATATTTCAAACCTGAGCCAAGATGCGTTTCGCCAGTCGGTTGGACTCCGAGAGGTTCCGTCCGAGCAACGATCATTCCACGACGCCACGAGCTCTTATACAGTCCCCACACCACCATCACCTGCGCATTACCAAGAGGTACCCAACACCAAGCTGCCGTGTACCTACATATATCATATATACTGTACTAGTATCAGTACTGCGTACGCGTTCGTTCCTATGCCGATTGTCTTAGTTGCCTTGCCTGGTCTATCATATTGGAATGCATTCCCAAGGCCATGCCTTGGTTACTATAGTTATGGTACAGCAGCAACTGAGCCTCCATGCTTTCAAAGAGGTATCCTTCGGGAAAGTTACCTACATGCAATCCTTCAGCACGACGGCTACGCAATTTAGCTTTCTGACTGCAGGTAGGTATCTGTCCATTTACCTAGCGTTGTTGACATGTCATTCGCTCGCATAATCAGCATGTATCGGCCCTTGCCCCCCCATCCCGATCTATTCCTATCCCTTCGGTTTTACCGTCTCTCGACTCAATACTCGAGCCCCTTGCGTTCGGCTATTGGCCCGCTAGAGGATCGATAGAGGGCGAACGGACGGATAAGTGATGAGTGCACGGTTTGCGTTGTAGCGTATCGACTGAATTCATAATGTCACCGTTGTAACGGGAGACGCTGACCGTATTACCACTGTTTGATATACATACGTGCTCCTTCTAGAACGAGTGCATGTCCGTTCAATACGACGCTGACAAGAACGTCCATCGGAATAACATTGCTTCTTGTGGGGGCTGTGGCGTGGAGGTTGCATGAGTCGAGCGAGCTATCTGCGGCCAGCGACTACAATTGTTGGGTGTGTTCCAATTGCCTTTTCTCGGCGCTTCATCCCACTGCCGACTCATTCATTGATGTACAGTTACCGTAGCTGGTGAGACACTAAGATCCAATGCTTGGCATGTTGGCTCTTTCATATGTTCCCCCATACTTCATCCCTTTTTGCTCTCGATCTCAATTATTCTGAAGTTTCTGGTGTCCTTTCACTTGATACGATTCTTCGCAGTGGAAGTGAGAGCCGCCTGATCGATTACCTTTGGCGATAGGGTTGGTTCTGAATAAGAGCCAGCCTCTCAAAGTTTTGTCGCCAAGATGCCCACATTGGACGGCATCGACCTCGATGATCTGAACTACGTACACAAATTCCCCTATAATGGAACTATTGCGACGGGAGGCGACTCGCTAGGCGAGGATCTTAACATTTTCTACGAGGTAACTGGCTCCCCAACCATCTCACCAAAAATGAAGCCGGCTGATGAATTGATCTGCGTCGGTTAGAGCGGCGATATTGGATGGGTGATAACCGCGACAGCTCTAGTGCTGCTGATGATTCCCGGCGTTGGGTAGGTCCCCCTCGCGCATCATCAGGACGTTCCGCAGACGATGCCTGACTGACCAAAAAATAACAAGCTTCTTTTATTCTGGTCTTGCCCGCCGCAAGTCAGCTTTGTCTCTAATATGGCTTTCTGTCATGGCCACAGCAGTCACCACATTTCAATGGTTCTTCTGGGGTTATTCATTGACCTTTTCACATACTGCTAGTTCCTTTATCGGAGATCTGTCGAACTTTGGGTTCAAAGATGTCCTCGCACAACCTTCAGTCGGCTCTGCCAGAGTTCCCGATCTGCTATTTGCCGTTTACCAGGGCATGTTCTCGGCCATCACGGTGGCCCTCGCTACAGGCGCTGTCGCTGAGCGAGGACGGATGCTTCCTTGCATCGTTTTCATGTTGATATGGTCGACTCTTATCTACGATCCCATCGCCTGTTGGACCTGGAATCCAGCTGGATGGTCGAACAAGCTTGGTGGTTTGGATTTTGCTGGAGGTACGCCGGTCCATATCGCGTCCGGAACGGCAGCGCTCGCATGTGAGTAACCATCCCTATTCGCTCATCTCTATGGTATCCTCCACGTGCCACGGTCGACTCAAACAAAGTGATATCGTTTCCCCGAAACTCGCTCGTTCACTGGGGTACCCTTTCAACGCTATACAGCGGTGTATGTGCTGATCGTGATGCGGGATAGACTCGATGATGCTTGGGAAACGACGAGGCCACGGAACCCACGAACTGAATTATCGCCCCCATAACGTTACACATATTGTCATTGGAACTGTATTTCTATGGGTCGGGTGGTTCGGTTTCAATGCTGGTAGCGCTCTATCGGCCAACATGAGGGCGGTCATGGCTGCTGTAGTGACGAATCTGGCAGCATGCGTTGGTGGCATCACTTGGTGTGTCCTCGACTATCGTTTGGAGCGCAAGTGGTCGACTGTCGGATTCTGCTCTGGCGTCGTTGCAGGTCTCGTGGCGATCACTCCAGGCTCAGGTAAGACGATAAATGGACTCAAATCGATGAACGAATGGCTGATAAAGAGAAAGGGTTCGTCCCGTCATGGGCCGCCGTTCCTTTTGGCGCCCTCGGCGCCTGCTTCGCCAACTATGCGACGAAACTAAAATTCGTGCTTCGAATCGACGACTCCCTGGATATCTTCGCCGTCCACGCCGTCGGCGGTATCGTGGGGAACATTCTGACCGCGTTCTTTGCTGCTGATTACATCGCGCACTTGGACGGCACGACAGTGATCCACGGCGGCTGGGTGAATCAGAACTGGATACAGCTAGCATATCAGTTAGCCGACTCGGCTGCCGGTGGCGTCTACTCTTTCGGCGGTACATGCATCATCCTTTTTGTCATCAACTTGATTCCAGGACTGAAGATTCGTGCGACCGAAGAGGCTGAAATCCTGGGCATCGACGACGCAGAGATCGGCGAGTTTGCATACGACTATGTCGAGTTGACGAGAGAAGTACTGAACGAGGTGGAGAACGACGACGCGAGCCGATTCTCGGTCGAGGGCAACCCAACCTTTGACCCTCGTGAAAAGAATAGCATTCCCTTAATAGACGCTCGAGGGTTTTCAGGCCAGTCGTCTCAGGCCCCTCACGCCCAATAGCGCGGCAACGAGTATATCTAAATGTATGATTATGAGACTTGGAAAAGGATTAGGAATTGGGTTATTACTGGGCCTGAGGGATTGAACATGTTATATCATACGTCTCGCTTCGCGATACACTATATATCTGACGTTTTCAAAGGCTTGAACGCGGCTGTTAAGGCTATAGTGAAATTTAATATGATTCGCCATGTATATTGCGTTCCGTGATCGAATTCTCTTTCACAGCGTGGTTTATCATATGATATTGATGCTGCTACCTTTTTGATGAAGCTTGAGTCTGATCAATCTTGCAATAACAAGATGTACATAAAGTGGGAAGTTGTAGCCAATACAGCCTCTAGACGTAAGCGAGTAGCGGTATCCAAGATACGAAGTGATACGTAAGAGACTCTCTTTGATGAAGGGAAAACACCCATTCTAGTGGAGGGCGTTGATCCACGACTGCAAATGTATATAGTTGTTTTTTATACATATGAGTAGTAGAACTATAGGGAGTCTGAGTTCGTCATTACCATAGCTCCCACTTCACGTATGGCTATTTCTAAAACGATATTGAAAATCATACAGAATGAATAAGTCCAGCTACCGGTAGAGACTAGACGGAAATAGCTGGAGTATTAAGTGTGGTAATACAACGAAGAAGCGGTCAAATACTTTTCAACTATGATGCCGCTGCTTGATTCGACCACACCTATACTTGATTGGCTGTGACACACTCACGATGGCCCTGAAGGTAAGCCGGGAGAATGTCAATCCTAACACAGCCATATTCAGTATAAATAGTACCGTTCTAATGCACATCACGTTCAACGTGAGCTGCTTGTGGACATTTTATTGCCCTGTACATACCTACCTTGCATCGTAGCTGAAGGGTGAAAGCTCGTATCCCACACCGCTATAGGTTCACGATAACGCCACCAGGGCTTCAGAGCTCTCAGCTGAAAACAACCGTATGTTATGACTCAATAATAGAGCGCGATGTAATGCTATAAAGGTAAGATGCGCGGATAGACAATCCAACGCTGGCTTCTTTCTCGCTGCTGAAGACGTCAATCGGAGTTGACCCGAGATTCGGTTCACAAATCTGCTACCATGTCGTCTACAACTCGTTTCCTGATGACCTTGGGTGTGGCGGTATTTTCAGTCTCTGCACAGTCATCCACGACTGTGTGTACGCAGACAGGGTGCAACCAAGACAATTGCTACCGCGATCTCGTCCAATCGACAGCATTTTGTGCGTCCTTTACCGCGCCGCCTCCATCAGGAACTACTGCTAGTACAACGACGCTCAACCCGGTCCAGTCATCCTGTGGAGTTACCGGTCTATCATCGGCCTGCTCTTGTCTCTATCCCCCCGGCGCCACTACTCTGGCTACCAAAGCTAGCATAACCCAATGCACCGTCCTACCGCTTGCCCCATCCCCCACGGCCTTGAACGTGAACTTCGAAAGCGGCAGCCAGACCATATATGTTGGGCGAACCTACAATATCAACAACTTCTCTGCCATATCAGACCCGTCGCTCGCTCACTCGTCGCCCAATCTCTTCCGCGTGACATACCCACTCGAAGCGCCGGGCACGTTCACCACGCGCAACATCTACCTCTTCGCGACGGGCTTGATGCGTCCCTTTACTGATTACACGTTCACCTTCTGGGCCAAGGCGGATGCCTTGACAAACCCTGGCGACTCTTACATCGACTACATCAACCTCATCATCCAGGGTCTCAAGAAAGGGCCAGCGCCCCCTGACCTCGTGTTTACTGAGAGTCCTAGCACGTTCTCTAACAGGCTGCTGACTCCGGCGATCGATACGACATGGAGAAGGTACCAGGGTTCCTTTAACTCGGGAGAATGGCCGTACTTTTACATCCAGTTTTATTTCAACAATGCTGGGTATTGCTATAGTGGTGTGGTGCCTAGTCTGTATATTGATGACGTGAGTCTCGTTCAATCTTAGGTAAAAAAGTGGCAAGGAACCGCTGAGACTATATCGATTTCAAGAAAATGAGAAAGACTTAAGTTGACTTCCATGAATGAGTGTTCCTGTATGTTGCCACCGAGAGAAATCTAGCTGCCCTTGATTCATTAGACGTAATCATGATAGAAGAAGAAGAAAGTTTCAGCTTGTTAAATAAACTTCTACCTGACTAATCGACTTAGGGGAACTTAGAACTAACCGCTCGGGCCTAACTGATTTTTTATGTAGCCGGTTGAAACTCTTTCCTTAAGGTCAGATGTTGACCCTAAGAGAGGTAATCCCTCGCCTCCTTGGTATGCTTTAACGCGCTGTATCATAACCTGCGAGGCTCTTCTTATTTGCTTGAGTAACGAGTAATGATCACGCAAAATATATTGTATGTTGAATTACGCGTTCAACCCCTAGTTGTCCAACTTTCAGCGGGTCGTTGCTGGTAAGCAGGTTGATATATGACATTCAGTTTACATGCATCTGCTGGGCAGCCGAGCAGACGAGGCGGAAAGGGACCCAGAGCTTTTTGAGCAAACAGCCATCCAACATGGAAGGTGCGTAACCAGATAATTCTTTGAAGTGCAACCAGAGGGAAAAATAAAGGAGTGAAGTAGGTTAGTCTAGGCAACAACGGTATTGGTAATCAGCTGCCAAGCAGCTGGCATGACTGTGAGGGCGCTTCTTTCCCCCTTCTTTGTCCTAAGGTAAGGTAAGCTGGTAAGCACTGTGTCGCACTTGTGTGACCTAATGCAAGTTCACCATCAACTCATAGCAGCAGATAAACAAGAGGCTTCACATACATTCACTAGGCGGCAATCTCACCTCGATTATTTGTACCACGTTTGTAGCCTGGCCAACGTGTCTCACCAACAAATGTCTCACCCACAACCACCGAGGTGTGCGACCATCACCGGCAACCGTCTTGCCCAAGATGGATCCCCCGTTGAGAGACAAGCAGGCTTTCTTTGCGCAACTCGATGCCTGCAGGGACTTGGATGACCAGTCAGATGTCCTGAGCACAGAAGAGCAACTTCTGAGACAAAGGTCCAGAGCCTTCTCCCTCGCTGCAGCTGCCCCCGTCTCACTGCCGTCGTCTTTAGGACAGAAGCTGCGTCCTCGAAGAATCGCTTCGGATCCCATCCCAAGACTCTCAGGTCAGGAATTCGGCATTATTGCATCCTCCACATCAGTCTACGGCGCGTCAGCCACTAAATCTGTCATACCGGAAACCGAGAAGCATCTGCGGCTGCTCAGGTCACAGTCAGATTTTGAGCCATCCCCCTCTACCACAATGCCCAAACGAAAGCGAGAGCCGCCACAACTCAAAATGGTCCCAGAATCAAAGCAGATATTCAAGGGGCTGCGTTTCTTTTACCTTCCAAATGACGATATAGATCCTGCTCGGAAAGCCAAGATAACCAAGGCCCGAGAGCACGGCGCAGCATGGGTACGAGAAGCCCATGTCGCAACTCATGTCATTGTCGACTTGTGGGTGCCGCTAGGGGCGGTCATAAAATTCTTGAAATACGAACTATTCATGTCTTCTGTTATTATCGTGAATGAAAAATTTCCCATCGACTGTACGCAGAGACGAGAGTTGATTGATCCTTATGAGACAGTCGAGCTGCGTCAATACGAAGTGACGAATCCTCTCGAACTCGAACCGGCCGCAAAACCAGATCCAGACGAGCATAGGGAGATAAAATCGTCTCTGCGGGACAAACTACCAAAATATGACACGCCTGCAGCAAATCTCACATCGCAGTCTCAAGGAAGTAGCGACTTGATTCCTTCTTCGTATCCGGAAGGAGTTCAATCATCATCAAAGTCTGGGGACGTGACGGAATTTCCTATCCTCGCAGATGAGCTGACAACGTGCATTGATGCCATTCTCGCCGACCCAGAACAGCATGGATATCTCGATGAAAGTGACTTGGATGACCAAGTTTCCGAGGACGAGGGCCCCTCCAAGCGCAGGGGCAAAGGTCGTCAACTCCCTCGGCAGAACGATGCGAATACCGGTTTCGGCAAGGACAAGTTCGTGTGCATGAGAGGAGGCACTAGAGACAAGAAAGCTAGCGGACCAAATGCGCACACGATTCAGCTCTTCGAGGAAATGGCAGAAGAGCATCGCCTTTCGGATGAGCATTGGAGGGTTCAATCGTATCGGAAGGCTGTTGCTACGCTCAGACGACAGACCAAGAAGATCACCACGGCTAAACAAGCCGCAGCGCTTCCCAACATCGGCAGTAGTCTGGCAAGTCATATCGAGGAGATCGCTACTACGGGACGTTTCGCGAAGCTAGACAACATTCGCAACGAGCCTTCCAGAGAAGCACTGAGGTTGTTCTGCAACGTCTACGGCGTGGGTGTGCCGACTGCGCAAAGATGGGTTGAGCTGGGCTATCGAACCTTGGACGACCTCCGAACCAAGGCCACGCTCACAACAAACCAACAGCTCGGCGTAAACCATTACGATGACTTATTGACACGTATACCGAGAGCCGAAGTCAAGGCGCTGGGCGATCACGTCAAGGATGTGGCGGCCACCATCGATCCGAGAATCGAGCTCATCATCGGAGGAAGCTATCGTCGTGGCGCGGAGTCATCGGGGGATATAGACATGATCGTGACGAAGGACGGGTCGTCTTCCACGCAGGATCTATCGGCTTTCCTCGATAACATCGTCGAAACCCTCACCAAGCAAGGGTTCCTGACCGCCGCCGTCGCGTCCCACAGACACGCCGGAGGAAACAAGTGGCACGGCTGTTGCGTTCTCCCCAAGGCCGCATTCCCCGGTCCCAAGGAGAGCTATCGGCCCATCTGGCGGCGCATCGACTTCCTCCTCGTCCCGCAAACGGAGATCGGCGCCGCGCTGATCTACTTCACCGGAAACGACCTGTTCAACCGCAGCATGCGCCTTCTTGCGCGCAAGAAGGGCATGAGGCTGAATCATAGGGCATTATCTGGAGCGGGGGTCTATGAGGGCAGGGATGAGAAGAAGATATTCGAGATTCTGGGGGTGCAGTGGAGAGAACCACATGAGAGATGGTGCTGACCAGATCAGACCGGATGGCTCGCTTTCGGGGGTTTTTTTTTTCGTTTATTAGATAGATGCCCCGATGATAAATTCCTTTTTAGACCTAGTTCCAACCAGACTTTATGTTGCTGTGGTACGATCAATCATCCCAGTCTAGTCATCTTAATGGTTGCATTATCAACCAACAGTAGGTGCTTGACATGATGCCATAGAAGAATATTGCATTGGTCACTATACAACAATGTATCAAACGGCTCCTCTTTCTTTTCTCGTTCTATCCTTATGATCTATGGACTCTATTGGGAAAATCAAACGCATCTGTGAAAACTTGGGTTCCGTAGATTTGCTTCTCATCTTCTATTTGTTCCTGACAAGGCCTTTCTTCTACGTATTAAAACTAGGCGCAGTACGGAAATGCGCAGATGTTCATAGCAGAAGCTTCCGTGTAGCCTAGAGTTGCGGTCGCAGTTTGAGCACGGAGCCTGTCGCATGAATACTGTGCCAGGTTCGATTCCTACTTAGTTCAATTTCCGAATCCTCTTCTAAGCGCTTTACTCCAATTCAATGGTTCCTTGCTGAAAGTTAGACAGGGGTAAAAGCCAGAGCCTATCAGGACGATGGCCACTTACCGGGAGGTTTTGAGGTGCAATCGTATACCACTCGAGTGATTCCATCAACCTCGTTCACTATTCTACGGCAAATATTCTTGAGGAGCTGGAACGGAAACTCGAATGGCTCGGCGGACATGAAGTCTACGCTAGTAACGGCTCTCAAGATGCAGATCATGCCGTACACGCGGCTATCACCCATTACTCCCACAGCTATTACGGAGGTTAGTTCAGTAAGTCGAATGCCGCACGTAAGAGATAGATATTAAGGAAGGCGAGGTTCGATCATGTGCTGGTTCATTCACTCACCCCTATTAGTATCAAGAGCAGCATAAGCCTGAGACATCTATTCATTGTGTCAGTGGCATTCTTCAGGGGACGCGGGCAAAACCAACCTGATCGTATATCCCAGCCTCTTTAATCATAGAAATGAATATATGATCCGCTTTTCTAACGATTTCGACACGTTCAGGTGTCACCTCTCCGAGGATTCTGATGGCAATGCCGGGTCCCGGGAATGGGTGGCGCATGACGAGGTCTTCGTGGATGCCGAGTTGGCGGCCGAACGCACGTACTTCATCTTTGAAGAGCTGGGAATGTTGGTTAGCGACGATTTCGAATAATGCCTCCTCGAAGAATAGACAAACCTCTCTAAGGGGTTCGATCAATTTAAGTTGGGCTTGCTGTCTTCTACGTCAGCAAGATGGTTTGAAAGCAATCACGCCGCATCGCTTACGCCATTCATCCTAGTTTCGAATTAGTTACCGACCGATTAATTAGCGGAAGGGAGACTTGCATTCTTGCTGGAAGACCTCCAACATTGTGATGCGCTGTGCAAATTGTTATTATAGTTCGGTTCAGGAGCTTGTTTCGCAACCACTAGTAATGATCATAGGTAGATCTCTTGAAATTGTGGGGCTGACGTACATTTTATGGTAGCTGAAGGGCCTTTGAAGCTCAATGATTCGATCAAATCGGCGTAGAGAGTTCCTTGGAGAAACCATTCTACTTTCCCGGCACGTGGGGTTTCTTTCGCCTCTTCTTCGATTCGGATCGCTTCCTTTTCGAACAGATCGATAACTATTCAGTTTAGTACTGCGCATAAGAACTCTGGGGGAAAGATTTGACGATAGGAGGAAGACTGACAAGTTTCTCCAATGATCTTGCGCTTGGTTTCGGGTTCGACAACGCCGGCAAGACGGCCGAGGAACAGCTCTGCTCCATCGACAATTGTTAAGTTGATACCGAGATGTTCTTGGAGCGTCTCCTTAACCTGCTGACATTCATCAAGACGCATCAACCCTAGAAAAGACGCATTAGTATTCGTGCGTGTTGCGAGGTGAGCCGAGTACATACCAGTATCTACAAGGATCGCGTGGAATCGGTCACCTACAAGAATAGCGGTCAGCATTGATAAAATTCAACGTTCGGACAAGAAGGAGAATATACCGATAGCTTCTTTCATTAGCCGAGCTGCCACCGTACTGTCGACACCACCGGAGACTGCCCCAATCTATTCATCTCGAGTTAGATTGGCGCCTATGCGAGGAAATAGGGAGTACAGGTAATTTGACTTACAACTTGGGCCTTGTCGCCAACAAGTTTGCGAATTCTGATGATCTCTTTCTCAGTGAAGTTGCCCATTTCCCAGTTGGGGCGGGCCTTGCAGATCTTGATAGCGAAATTGGCCAGTATGTCTGTACCACGGTTTGTGTGTGAGATCTCAGGGTGAAGCTGAATTCCTGCAAGGCAAAGCCTCAAGTCAGCAAGAGATTAAATATTACATGTTAGGCAATAGAAAACATACCGAATATGGGCTTCGACTGGTGGGCAATACCAGCATATGTAGTGTTCTTAGTGCTCGCGATCGTAACGAAACCCTCAGGCAATTGCACAAGCTTGTCGAAATGGCTCATGAAGACTACTCGAAAGTTAAATTGCAATACTCCTAGACATGATGGTAAAAGTCTCATGCCCGAAAAAATATATCTCACCATGAAGAGTGTCACCGAAGCCTTCAAATAGGCGGTCGGCACCATTGGAGTCGCCAACCTTGTGGATATTCAAGTCAGTCTCGCCATACTCGCGAGCCTCCCCGCGAGCGACGTTTTTGTCATTAATTAGCCAGGCGAGCAGTTGGCATCCATAACAAATTCCACTATTGTGATTGTGAGCTAGCCTAGCTTAACGAGTTCTGGGTGAACATGGGAAATCACCTACAGAATTGGAACACCCAAGTCAAAGATGGCGGGATCAACCACTAGACCCGTCTTAGCAGGGGGTTTACGAAACACAATAATAATGTGAGGCCTTACTGGGAGCTCCCTCATCATAAACAGAAGATGGCCCTTGTCACATAGTCAGGAACTAAATTACAGTGATCGCCCAAGTTGGCAATGCAAGGTGGCGCGACACGAACCTCCGCTCAAAACGATGCCAGCAGGCGTCCAATTCAAGTCAGCTAACTTGGTGGTGCATGGCAGCATCTCAGCGTATACATTAAGCGATCTCAGTCGTCGAAGAATGAGATGGCTCGTTTGGCTACCGAAGTCTAGTACCAAGATGGTCTACTCAACGATACCTCAGCATCAACGCACGCGATGTCTCCCTCATCTATAGGTAGAGGACTGAGGAGGTCGGCTGACTTACATCGAAGGTACTATGAGGCGCGGCAGCCTCTGCAGTGATATCGCCCATTTTCAACAGCGACCTACACGGCAAAAACTAATAAACGATAAGAAACAATCTCGATTTTTGGTGTTGAAGCGTTGGGTGGGATTACAGTCACAGAGCTCGCTGGTATAAAATGATAGTTAGGAAAAATTTACATACCTAGATAAGTATTCACCGAACACGGAGATCTCTAGATAATGTTGTAGTCAGTGAATGAAATGTAACAAATCTCGCTAGATAGTGCCTATGTAGGCATAGGTATGAAGCAATGACAAAAAAAAATTGAAGAGCCTTATGGTGGTGGGGTGTTGAGTCAAATGGCGGGGCAATCATGACCCCTCTACGTTTTGACGCTAATAGTGGGCAAGGGGATCATTGCGGCTGATAAATTACCAGATTTAGTAAGTACCTATTATTTGAACAGCCCCCACCCGTGGCTTAAGGAGCAAGCCACACCCCGAATAGTTTCACTCATACTGGAGTATTTCAAGAAAGTTATTCTAATCTCCCATGAAATCATTATAGACACTACATTAGATTGGCGTGTGGTTTTTTGTGTATTTCAATCCTTCCGTTCGTACAGGTCTTATGAAGATCGGTCACGATGGAGTTATTCTGGGTCGCCGAATATGCACGATTGCAGCTCTTCAGCACCTTACTCACTATCACTAGTCAGCAACCATGAGCAGAAAGGGCTTCAAATCTAGAGAATGTCGGAAGTTCTTATATCACTCGGCATCTAAGGTCTATTTCTAGAACGTGTTAGTATGCACCTTAGGATTTCCAGCTCTCCTGCAAACTTGAAATCTCTTAGCTTACATGGTCGAGTAGGCAATTGCAGGGATATTTGCCTCCTTTTCTTGGGTTGACTGTGCAGATGTCAAGTGTAAATACTAATCGGTTATACCGGAGAGAAGGAGAACTACCCGCCTCTCCAACATGGTGATGGCGATGCCAATATCTTCAGTGTTGATTGTCATCGCATAAGGAAGAAATTCCTACCTATTTAACGACTTTACACGATACTTCGGCCGGAGCCATGCTCCGTGTCTAATAGCCCGAGTGCCAAGAGTGTTCCGCAGCGTTCCGTTACATGCAGTTCTAGAACAACTTTGTGTAGCGGGCTTGGAGTCTGCGCCAATTTTGGCTTTCAATTCCCAGCCACTGAATGACGGTTCCAATGCATGCAATATTGAGGTCGATCAAGCTCCGCAGCCATCGGGAAGCCTGCAGTCCAATCTATCGCGACCAATCACAAGCACGGTATTTCTCACGTTTCTCTCTTGTAGAGAATCGGGTGTAGGGCAGTGTTACCATGTGCAAAACCTCAGTACCATACTATTGGATTATACAGTCCATTCGATATCCGCAGCTTCCCATTGCGTGTTGGAGCCCTTGCGATCCCTACAATGGCGTGACGTAGCTGCCTTCTGGCTGGCTGTACACCTACAGTATGCCTCGTTCCCGGGGAACGACCCATCCTGCATGCGCATGCTGTATGATTACGAGTTGAGAGGCCGTATCTTCATTTGACTTGCGGGGTCAGAGTGAGCGAGTATAAATGCAGCTGAGTTTCTGTCAAATTTGCATGGCGTTACCCTATGCCTAATTCTCTACCTTATTTACTGGCCTTGGATGAAAGAATTTCATGCTTTACATTGTATTCATTCAAGCGTATCCCCAGGAGTAAGAGGTAACGCAGAAAATGTATAAGCAGATGACAGCCAACCTGGTGGTCGTTGTCGCTGTCGGCTTGCTACAGGCGACGACTGTAACAGGGGCCTTTGATGGAAATCTGAACTATGCGAGTCCCTCACGACGGCATCCAAGTCTTGGAATTGATGTACCCCAGTAAGAATTCTTGGGGGGGTTCTTTTTTTTTCTTTCTCCAGAGCACGAGATTTCAATTTTGGGCCAAAATAGTGATTGAAAGATCATTAAGCGCGCTCCAGATGGCGATAACTGACTTCGAGTGCTATAGTGTCTCCCGACGGAGTCTAAAGCGCGGAAACGTTGCGTACGCTCCTTCAAACTTAAGCTTTACGCATGGTGTAGCATCTGGAGACCCGTATTCTGATTCCATAATTCTATGGACGCGAGTTGCGCCCTCGCTCGCCTCTGACGCGAGCAATGTGACGGTTGAAGGTCCAGTTCCTCTATATAGTCATGATACGCAAACATACATCGAGGCCGATTCCAGCCCTATCTGCGTCGACTGGGCTGTGTTTCCTGAGGGCGGAGGAAATGGATCGACCGTGGTCGCGAGCGGCAAGGCTTATACGACCAGCGACATTGATTACACAGTCAAGGTACTAAACCCGTCTTCTATATGCGAAAATAATAAGAAAAACGAAAAGAACTAATGTGTGTGAACGAATAGGCTGAAGCGGCGGGGCTGCAACCGTTCACGACATATAACTACCAATTTACCATATGCGGATCAGACGTGAAGAGTCCAGTGGGACGCACGAAAACAGCCCCAACAGCAGACTCCGATGTAAACGATGTGAACTTTGCTGTTTTCTCCTGTAGCAATTATCGTGAGTCGGCTTCTTATCTTTTGGTTCCTCGGCATCGTGGCTAACGAGCAACAAAAGCGAATGGGTATTTCAATGCATACGGTAACGCCGCTCGAAAAGATAATCAAGATTATTTTGTAAGTTTCCACTGTGTAGTTATTATGAACGTCTCTGCTAAACGGGAACTAGGTACATCTTGGAGATTATATTTACGAGGGCGCGGCGCAAGGCGAACGAGCCCACGATCCACCTCGGCTGCTATTTACACTATACGACTATAGAACTAGACATGGGCAGGTGCGCGCAGTGTAATCCGTCGTATTGGGTCCTCAAGAGCTAAAAAGGTCTCCTCAGTACCGTACGGATCCAGATCTACAACTCGCCTCACAAAACTTTGCATGGATCGCGACCTGGGATGACCATGGTAAGTACAAGAGAATCGATGAAAGGTGCCATATACTAAGTCTAAAACAACAGAGGTGTCTAATAACGGGTACCGAGATGGGTCTAGTGGCTTGAATAATACAGAGGATTCCTTCTTTAAAGACGGCCATGGTGTCAGCGTGGATCAGCGCAAGATGAATGCCGTGAGGGCATACTTCGAGTGGATGCCCATCCGGTGAGTTCTTTTAGCTAAGATGCGGGAAGGTTTGCAGATGTACTGACGATTCACATAGACAGATCGATCTGGATGATAACTTACGCGTCTGGAGAACGTTTCAGATGGGTAATTTACTGGTATGCAACCTTGGTGCTTCAAGTAGCTATGCATATACTGGAATCCGTTCAGACCGTATACGTACTTACCAAAGACACTTCTAGGACTTGATCATTCTCGATACACGAAACTATGACCGCAGTATCACCTCTTTAGGTACGTTATTACTTTTCGTGTGATGTCATACTGCTAGATCTGACTGGGTATACCAAGATTGGAACGATGACTACATTGATCTGATCCGAGACGATGCCTCTCGAAGCCTGATGGGTTCTCATCAAGAAAATTGGTTCTATAACGAATTGTCAAAGTCCTCGAAACGTGGTGCAGCCTGGAGAATCGTGGGCAACCAGATCCTATTCTCGCGCATCTACGAGTCGTATGGGTTGAGTGGTGATAACTGGAGCGTGAGTCAAATTTCCCTTAATGAGATTCATTTAAAATTATTGTACTGACCTAGCATGTAGGGATACACTGCGAACCGAAATCGTACGTTGAAACATCTATACGACAATAAGATTGGAAACAATGTGTTTTTGGCTGGAGACAGCCACCAGAACTGGGTTCGCCGCTCCATAAATTGATTGTCCGCTCTCATCGGAGTTAACGGCTGACTATCTTAGGTTTCTGATCTGGTCTGGCTGGACGAAAAAGAGTATTCTCCAGAAACGGGAGAAGGGTCTATAGGCGTCGAGTTTGCTGGGACGGCAGTGAGCTCGACCGGCGAGGATGCACCCATCGTTCCAGCGCGAATAGAAGCGGAATACCGCGTAGGCAATAACTCCGAGCTGCAATGGCAAGACGGTTACTACCGTGGTTACATCTTCCTCTCGGTAAAGCCGGATAGCGTGGAAGCGCGATTCTACGGGTCGCCGAGTGTGGCCTCACGCAATCCTTGGGACTTACCGCTAGCTAACTTCACCGTGCTCAGCGGCGAGAATAAGCTATCACGTCCTGTTGGAGGAGGATCTGTCGAGGCGGGAGTCTTGAGAGGAGGCGAGACGAAGCCTACTAATATCACATTGAATACTGATACGTGGGAGTGGGACATTGTCGGGTATGAACAAATGTATCTTGAATCATAGGCCGTAATGCGATGGAAGCTTGAAAGCGAACAAAACTGGGATGGTTTATAAATCAATGTGCTCAAAAGGGGGAAGCTATCCTCGTTGTCTTGTCGATAAGTTGTGGTCGTTCCCACATTGTCCTGCCTATGGCCATACAATTTAAACAAAATCCTGATATCGTCTAACCTAAATTGGTAATTGGTATCTAGCGAGGGGTAATCTGAGATTATAAGGGAATTCCTTATCGATAGGGCCGAGGTAGAACAGCTTTCGCTGTCTTACTAGGGTTGGTTCTCGAACGCTCGATGTAACTGTACTGTATCTATCACTATCTAAAATGGATGCGGGGCAGTTGGTGGTGCGGGCGGTGAATGATTAATGCCAGCCAAAGCCCACTCTTGCACCAGTGGAATTTCCTTTTTGGTGTGAAAGCGACCTGACTGGACCCTGATTCGAGCCTGAGAAAGGGAAGAGGAAAAATTATTTTCTAAGGCTCTCTCGACTCTCGACTTTGGAAACTGGGCTATCAGCACTCTTTTCTTCATTTTAACTTGTCCCAGATTTCTCCAGTCCGTCGGAACAGAGTCACATATTGCCCGCCATGGCCAGCGACAAGATGGACGTTGAGGTTGCCGAGAAGAAGCTCAAGGATATGGATCACTCTGAGCAGCACTATTTTAACAGGTGAGTAACGAGTAGCAGCCAGCGCAGTAATTAATGATGACCCTGTTGGGACAACAACTGACTGATGGTTAATCGCTATGTAGCTACAACCACCATGGTTCGTCTATTTGTCTCAGCATTTGTTCTGGGAACACTACTAACCTCAAATTCATTTCCCATCAGGCATTCATGAGGAGATGTTGGTATGTGTCCTGCCCCTTCTGCGACCCCTTCTGCGACAAGCTCAAAAGCAACTTCCACATGCTAATGCTCACGCGTTCTTGTAAAGAAAGACGAGGTGCGCACTAGGTCGTATATGAATGCGATAGTTCAGAACAAGCATCTTTTTAAGGACAAGGTTGTTCTCGATGTTGGCTGTGGTACGGCCATTCTCTCCATGTAAGGAAAACCTGCGGTTTCCTGCAAGCTCAGTGGTCGTGGATTTTCTGACCTTTCTTTTTCCCGACGTAGGTTTGCTGTGAAGGCTGGGGCCAAACATGTTATTGGTGTTGATATGTCCACAATCATTTTCAAAGCCAAAGAGATCGTCAAAGTCAATGGCATGGAAGACAAGATTACCCTTATTCAAGGCAAGATGGAGGAGATTGAGCTGCCCTTTCCCAAGGTCGACATAATCATATCTGAGTGGATGGGTTACTTCTTACTATACGAGAGCATGCTGGATACCGTCCTATATGCCAGAGACAGGTACCTTGCGAAGGATGGTCTAATCTTCCCGGACAAGGCCACGATATTCTTGTGCGGTATCGAGGACGGCGACTACAAAGATGAGAAGATAGGATGTAAGTGTCACAAGACAACTGAGAACCCCCGACGTCGCCAATTACTCATAACCTCTAGTCTGGGATAATGTTTACGGCTTCGACTATTCGCCCCTGAAGGCAACAGCCCTCTCCGAACCTCTCGTCGATACCGTCGAGGTCAAGGCGGCTGTCACGGACCCAGCATCCGTGATCACGCTGGACCTGTATACCTGCACAACCGCCGACCTTGCCTTTTCGATACCTTTCAGCTTAAAGTGTCGCCGCGATGACTTTGTACATGCCCTTGTCGCATGGTTCGACATTGACTTCACTGCGTGCCACAAGCCCATTCGATTTTCTACCGGCCCCCATACGAAATACACACACTGGAAACAGACAGTCTTTTACCTTAGGGAAGTTCTGACCGTTCAGCAAGATGAAGAGATTTCATGCACCCTAGTGGTGAAGCCCAACGACAAGAATCGCCGGGATCTTGATATTCAAGTGGACTATGCGCTTGAGACCCAAGATCCTACCCGTCAGGCACAAGGTTCTTGCACTTACAAGATGTGCTAGGAGCTGCATATAGGCACCAGGCGGGGATACCGATGCTCGGTTCAGCCAGCTTAGAGGTAATACCGAAACCGACGGAGTCAGCATTGTGCCTTGCGTAAGGCGAATAGCTATAGACAAGCCGCAAGAGTGTGGCAGAGTCTGCAGTCAATTCCATCATGATACAGCAGCTGAATACAACATGCTGGATTGCGTAACAGCCGTCATCTTGGGACAGGGCTAATTGCATTTCTATACGCGTTTAGACTGTATAGATTTCATGGAGAGCTATAGATGATGGCTAATGATGAGACGGCCTGTGGGATCGAGCAGGAGAGCTGCCTTTTGTGTAGGTATCAATACCATCTTGCTTCCGTGCTCACAACACACTGAACTAGGCCGAGTAATCTGGTTCCTTTGCGCTCAACCAAATATGTTGGACAGTGACCATTCAAATGTCCACATTGCTGCTGCTCACTGCGATTTATCACCATTAGTAGCATCTGCTCGTTCCATTCTAGTTGCTTTAAACTCGTAAGACTGCTACTGATGTCCTAAAAGTTACCTAGGTAGGAAAAAGGGGGGGTTTGGCCCTGGCAGAGGAACCAGCCGTCGCATCCCTACTAATGTAACAATTATTCAGTATCATGCAACAGAAGTCCTCAACAGAAATCGTATCGGTAAGAAAATAATAATGACAAAGCCCAAAGTGGCTGTCCCAGTATGTTTCCGAATTTCAAGATGTGTAACTATATTGCATGTGATGGTGGGGTCAGGGTCAATTGGACCCTTGAGCTCTTAATCACGTCATTTTTCGCTGCTGCAACTCTCAACAACACCAATCTCTTTATGCTCATCCACTCTGCGTAGCGAGCTCGCCTATAAATCCTTGATACTGTGCGCTCTTATCCAGCAAGATGTTTACTGGCCTGGTTGAGGAGATTGGGAGTAAGTCATCTCAGGTATTTTACTAATATTTCATGTCCCACTCTCTAGCAACCCCTCACTCCTCAAATTTATGAAATTCTTCGATTTAGCGTATTTCTGCATAGAAATCAACTAACCCACGAGTCCAATGCAGCCGTCGCAGAGCTGAATCACAGTGATGAGACGGGCGGCACCTCTCTAACCATCACGCTACCGGCATCCTCGAAACTCCTGCAGGATGCCATACTAGGAGACAGCATCGCCATCAACGGCGTATGTCTGACGGCGACGGCGCTCTCGGGGCCGGACGCGGCGCAGCCCAGCTTCAAAGTGGGCATCGCGCCCGAGACGCTGCGCCTGACGAACCTGGGGGCGCTGACCGAGGGGTCCGGCGTGAACCTGGAGCGGGCGGTGCGCGCCGACACGCGCATGGGGGGCCACTTCGTGCAGGGCCACGTCGACGCGACGGCCGAGATCATCAAGGTGGCGCCCGACGGCAACGCCGTGACGTTCCGGTTCCAGCCGCGCGAGAAGGAGCGCGCGGACGTCATGCGCTACGTCGTGCACAAGGGCTTCATCGCGCTCGACGGCACGAGCCTGACGGTCACCAGGGTCGACGATGGCGAGGGCTGGTGGGAGGTCATGCTCATTACGTATACGCAGGAGAAGGTCGTCCTGGCTAAGAAGAAGGTGGGCGACAGTGTCAATGTCGAGGTGGACGTCCTGGCGAAGTATGCTGAGAAGAGCATGGCTGGGTACCTCGGTGTTCATGGGGGTCAGGGCCTCCTTAAACCCATCATCGAGGGCATGGTGCAGAATATGGTTGCGCAGGCTAGTAAGTATTTCTCAATCATTGTTTACCTTCCTCGACACCTCACGGGGAGAGAAGCTTCTCCCCTACGAGATGCTGGAAGTTTACCTGACGGACTACTAACTGTGATACAGTGGGTGCACATGCGACTTGAGGAAGTTGATTTTCAGTGGCAATTTCGAGCGTTAACGGGTGCTTGAAATAGGTCGCAAGGCTTTCTCCTGTCAATAATATACAATCTGCGTAAGTCTTTGGGGCTGTTGGTCTGGTTGGAAAGCAGCTTCCTGGTCTTTACTTTTATATTGATCTTTCGTACAAATACTGCACGTCGTGCACACAGAGGCCAACCAGGGGTACCATTACTTATAACGCGCACGACAATGCCGTATCATGTGCGCGCGTATGCCAGTTTAATCACACGCTGCGAACCAGTGCAGCGAAGACAACGCCGAAGTAAGTTAGTTAGTTAGTTAAACATCGCTCCAGACTTCCGCAATCTTGTGACTTAGGGTCCTAGCGATTTTCTTTCTTCCGACTAGATTCCCCATCTGTGCGAAAACCATGTCTTGTTTCCAACGCTTACCCTCCTCGCCGGCACCAAATCTCTCATATGCCTTGACGAATTCATGTGGGGTCTTCCATCTTTTCTGAATTTCAAGCGCCTTTTCACCGGTCACCTGCTTTGTACACATGAGCATCTTGAGATACACGTCTCGCAAGGTCATCATGTCGGATTTGGACGCCATGGATGCGAACGCTGGGTAGCTGATATAATGCCCCATCGTAGGCTCCTTCTCTCGGAGGTGTTCGAGTAGTGGAAGAAAGTTGCGAGCAGTCAGTATTTCCGTTGGGATGACGAGAAGGGACTTGCTCTCGTATTGCTTTTTCAATAGCATCGTCATCCGGGTCAGGTAGCGAATAGTATCGTCCATCTTCTGCGTCTTCTTCAAAAAGTAGCCGTTAACTACCTGGGTGGATGCGATGGCGGACTGGACGGCTTCTTCGTATTTCTGAAAGCTCATGGAGTCCATGGACATCTCTTCGACTATGTACACGACGTTCTTTACGCCGGATCGCTTGAGTCGGAACTTCTGTTCGTGGAATCGCCCATCTCTGATACTGCCTATTAAGTCGTCTAATCGCTTTCTCTCTACTATCCAATCCAACACGACCTCGTCGCCTTCGGCGCCTGCGCGGGAAAGGAAATTGGGGTCGTGACACTTGGCTACCCATAGCGCATCACCGAGTTCGAGAGCTCGCATGATCGGCTGGACCCCCTTTTTCGCAAGTTCTTGTTGCATATAGTCACGATCAGTCTTAGATCGGATCTCTCGCACGTCCAATACTAGGTGCACTGTGAACATCCCTGGCGCAAGGCGAATCGGCCTAAAGGTAGGTAGATCAGACGATGCGTCTCCATTCGCTACAACATTGGCATAGGCTGACTGCGGTTGCGGCTCGACTATCACCACCTCAGGTGATGGCGATCGAATCGGAGCTCGAGGCGGTGGGTTCTCGGATAGTTCAGGTTGTGCCTCTCTCCTGTGCTGCGCCGCTAATTCGGCGGGAGTCAGATCGGCAGTCTGTTGCATCCGCCGTGCCACTTCCCATCCTTCATCCGACAGCGCATATCGTCTGAGAGGCCGGCCACGCTCGTAGACCAGGTCTTTCTCCAACAATGTCTTCATGGAGTTCCATGCTGTGTAAAATTTAGTAGGGTCACTAGGCGCGGTGAATGAAGCGTCGCAGTGAGGCTGCGCTACCTCTATGAGCTGGGCTTTTGTCAACCCGACAGGCGCCTCCTCTCCTATTGTAGCGAGACCAAGAATCAGGGCGTAGGCACCAGATCGCAAGGTCGGCACGTAAGGCTTCTGCTTCCTCGGCTTCTTCGCGGGCCTCTGCCCTGCGTCATCGTCACCTTCATTCTCGTTGAGGCCGGGGACACGCCACTGCCTCGGCCGCTTAGGCATGGGCAGGCCATTCTCCCGGCAGTGCTGCTGAAGCTTCTCGGTTAAGCGATCGCATAGCTTGGGTCCGAACCCCTTGAGTTGTTGCAACTGGGACGGATGATTGAAAGTGATGGGACATGCTTTGAGTGCATTGTACGCATTCTTGTAGGTTGTCACGCCTCTGGAATTACGCTCGCGAGCTAAGTTAACCCATTCTTCCACCCATCCCAGAAGAAGCGGGTTGGCGCACGTTTCTTCCGAAGCCATTCCGGGCAGGCCAGTTAGAACTAACAGCAAATAAAATGGCAAAAATAGCAAAGGGAGCTGTGTGGGTTCTATGTGCTTCGCTCGATCACTACATGAGTCGTGGGTTGTCTGGGACCAGAAGTAAATCTGGTATCATCATCGTGAGAACGCGACTCCCTTCAAAAAAGACGCGTCCGAGGTGGCACTGGAGTCGAAACCAGGACAGTCACGAAAGCGCCAGATCACGTGATTAATTACCCCCTGTTTGTCCCCCACCAGGTGCTTGAACCAACCCAGGTAACCACGTCATAGGACATGATCTGGGGCCGACCTGAAACAAAAATAGGCGACCAACAGGGTTTATGGACTACCTTGTAGCTACCCTGGCGGGGCTGTTTCCAAGACCCCGTGGTGAAGAGGGGCTCTCACAGAGGGGTAGCAAGGTAGGTAAGTACCACCGGCCTCTGGTCGCCTTTCAATAGCACAGCCCCATCCCAGCACAGCGAGGGGTCGCGGTATAATCTATCTACCTGCTTCTCAATTCGAACTTCCAGGCTAACACCAATCTTTAAGCAAACAACCTCAGCCCTCTCTCGCCAAAAAGACTTGAACCTCCGCTACCGGCCTGATTCACAGCTCGCTGCCACTCGCTTATCCCACACACATCCCTCTTTTGTGCCACGACTGTCGTCAGCCAACACTTTAGGTCGACTAACAAGGTATAGATCTACCAGCAAGAACCACTCAACGCTATCTCGGAGCTGTCTAGCCCTCTGACATAGATAGATAGATAGTAAAGGGATAGTCCTTCACAGTAAGAATAGCATCATCATCGACAATCCGAGCCTCGACTACCTTCGCCCATTATACAATATGGATCGAGACACCATCATCGCTGCTTCGAAGAAGCACAATATCGTGCCTGGCAGAGTCTATAAGTATGGCACTGCGGGCTTCCGTATGAGCGCTGATCTCCTCGATGGCGTCACATTCCGCGTTGGCTTGCTCGCAGCCCTACGTACTCGCAAGCTGAACGGCCAGGCTATTGGGGTTATGATCACCGCCAGCCACAACCCCGCCGTCGATAACGGCGTCAAGATCGTTGATCCCATGGGAGATATGCTGGAACAGGAATGGGAGGCATACGCTACCAACCTGGTCAATGCCCCAAGCCACGAGGAGCTCGTCGAGTACTTCATCAAACTCGCCGATACTCTGAAGATTGACCTGGCATCGCCTGGTAAGGTCATTGCTGGCAGAGACACCCGGCCCTCGGGCATTACCCTCGTCACAGCCCTTGCGGACTCGCTCGCCGCTACCAAGACAACTTATGGCGACTACAAGATCCTGACTACGCCACAACTTCACTACCTGACCCGCTGCATCAACACCGCCGGCACACCGGGGGCTTATGGAGAGATCAGCGAGGTAGGATACTACAACAAGCTTCTGGAAGCGTTCTACCGCGCTCTACGAGGCCGCAGGGTCTCGGGAAGTTTGACTGTGGATTGTGCGAATGGTGTCGGCGGCCCCAAATTGAACGAGCTCCTCAAGCGCCACGACCCCCAGAGGACGGGTTTACAGGTCAAGGTCGTCAACGACGACGTGCTCCGACCGGAGATACTGAACCTCGACTGCGGTGCCGATTTCGTGAAAACTAGACAGCGGGCGCCACCCAACCCCAAACCTACGCCCGGTGACCGATGGTGTTCTCTTGATGGTGATGCGGATCGCCTAATTTACTACTGGATCGATCCGGAAAAGGGCTTCTTCATGTTGGATGGTGATCGCATTGCAACGCTTGCCGCTTCGTTCATTGCCGACCTCTCGAGGAGCGCAGGCATTAGCAACCAATTGAGAATTGGCGTCATTCAGACCGCCTATGCTAATGGTGCCAGCACGAAATACATTGAGCAGCACCTACAACTTCCCGTCGTCTGCACACCTACTGGTGTCAAGCATCTCCACCATGCTGCTTGTTCTTTTGATATCGGCGTCTACTTCGAAGCCAATGGCCATGGAACGGTCCTTTTCTCGCCAACAGCCATTCAGACCTTTAAGACAAAGGCACCGCAGTCTCCGGCCCAGAAAGATGCCTTAGATATTCTGAGTGCCCTAGCTGACCTGATCAACCAAACTGTCGGAGATGCCATCTCTGATATGTTACTGGTCGAGGTCATCCTGGCACATAAAGTGTGGACAATGAAAGATTGGGCCTTGAGATACCAAGATCTGCCGAACAGACTTGTCCGTGTAGAAGTCGGCAACAAGGATCTCTTCCAAACTACTGATGCTGAACGGAAACTCAGTCATCCTATAGGCTGCCAAGATGAGATCGATAAGGAAGTCAAGAAATATACCAATGCTCGCTCTTTTGCGCGTGCCAGTGGCACAGAAAATGCCTGCCGCGTATATGCGGAGGCCGCGACAAGATCTGAGGCGGATGAACTCGCCAACAAGGTCGCTGTCATCGTGAAGCAGTATGGCGGGATCTGAGACTCCCGAGACGAACCAAAGAAGAGAGGACATGGGAAGGGGAAGCAAAATGGTGACAGTAACGAGTTATGATTGTGAAAAGTTTATTTGAATTAATGACAATTCGGCCATTTGCCTAGATCTGAAAGCTTGGAGCTGGGAGATTTTTAGTATTGAAGACAAATAAAAGATATAATCTTTTTGTTTCATATTTTTAATATTTTTCACACTAACACTGCCTACTCGACTGAAGTGTTGCTACAGTGCTTGTGCGGCTTGTTCAGTAGGCTATGCGAGCAATGGTTTCATTCTGGAAATAGCCGAATGATTCCTCTCCGAGTAACATTGGAACTGGATCGTCAAACCTACAATGGAGAAAAGTAGGACCGTGATGATACGAAATGTGAGACAGGACATTGTTTGGTAGCTCCTTCGCGTGTCGCAATTTTAACCGCTGGTGTAGCTAGAAACAGCTTTTGTCATCGCACAAGGAGAAGAACTCCTATCTACCAAGCAGAATTTGTACTGCTGGCTTATATGTCTCGGCCGTGAGGCTGTTCCGCGTCACAGTTCACACAACTATATGCTCCAGTATTGACCATTGCTATCGTACAAAGGGGGGAAACTCCTGTCTATTTAGAAGAATGGGATAGTTCTACTCAAGAATCTATGATGAAGCAGAGGTTAGAAGATCAAGATGTCTTAATGATTACGTGGGGAGGCAATGGCTTGTAGTCAACGTTTCTCGAATTCCAATCGGCATATACCATTAGCACTTTTGCCCTAGTGTATCCTTCGTGGGTCGCAAATAAAGAAGACGTCTCTAATACACATGATATACTTATAGCGAGAGTATTGGAGTATGGCCGTGGAGCATATTAATTATTTGATGGGAGTATGTTGCATCAGCAGCGAGGCCCAAGAGTGTATATAGACTTTAGCTTTAAAATGCTGCACCTATGGCGTAGGAGCAGTCACTTCTAACGATATGACGTGTTGGGGCTTTCTAGAAAGGGTTATGACACCGCCCTCGTGGAACAAGCCAGCACAGAATGTGTAACGCAAGGATTAGCCTACGAGGCTGTTGTGATCCCTTCGCGTAACAACAATGGTCTTTCTTTATCCAATAACTGGCTCCTCAACGGGACATTGCTGCAAGGGAAACAGAAATGCGCAGCACACGCCGTTGTATAATACCGAGAGCATATCACTGGAGGATGATATCTATGATAATAAAGATCTTGCGGTAGCCGCATACGTCGTTCTTCGTTTATAATCTCCAACGGTGTTGGACATCCTGAATTCCCAACCGCCGGGATCTGATGGCTTAAAATGGCAGTTGGAAATTGTGTAATCCACGAACAACGCATTTCGCGTAGACGAGGAAACATGTGCTCAGGTTACCACTATTGAGGCTTCACTTGCGTCCCGTGATGGGGTCGTCGGTGGCACAGCAAGACTGGTTCGCAACACAAAATCAACACCGGGCTTATCTCTTCAACAAAGGTTAATATTCGTACGCGTCCCTCACCTGCACTTCGCTAGTAGACCAATAAATATGATGTTGGTAGTAACATATGCGACAAATTACCTGCGGTTCAAAATAGGATTGAGTTGCCCCCGAAGAGTGCAATGAGGATAAATAAGGGAAGTGATGCAGCTTTTATCTTCACATGCTATGTTCCCACTTACCCTTGTGATAACTAACAAGAAATACATCGACACTTCTTCAGGCAGCCTACACTGTTACCATGAACCATGTTAAGGAGTCAAACATCCACCCGACAAGGAGGGACAACCGTCATGATGAATCAGGTGATTCTCGCCCGAGCTATCAGAAATATACCTGTTCCACCTGCAAAAATCAGTTTTCCTCGTGTGGGATTGGCTTCCTTGGCTGTCCCCATTGCACGAACCGTGTTTCATCCTCCCACATCAGTTTACCGAATCCCCTTACTCAAAACTCTGCTCGGTCGCAGCAGTCAGCGGCACGAAACAACGCCACAAGCCAACCACGAAGCGCTTTCTCCGATGCCCCTGTTCATGTCAATCGGTGCCTGGTGGATCAAATCGAAAGACAGTTGCCGTCGATTCGGGACGTTCCGGCACTGCGGCGTGCTTTAGACATCGGGGTCCCTCCGGGACGAGACTCCGGCCAACAGAGCCACGCCCAGCAATATCTGACCCTCCGAGGCAGTCAAGATAATCAACACGACCTCCCGTCTTTGCGTTCCAGACAGGTGGCTCTTCACAATGGAGCGTCAGAGCACCAAGAACGCACAGTGCTCCCTGATCCTCGGTGTCCCTATTCTCAGTCCCGTACTGACCAGTACTCCCATCTTTCTGGCGATGGATACCAAGATTATCATCACTACTACGACGGGGAATAATTTTACGAGGAATTTACAAGAACGTGCGCTCTAGCATGACCCGAGGTGCTCAATCATGTATGTCAAGTACCTTACTGGTAAACAGTCGTTGACATAGGACTCGCATGATGAAACCTGGAATGATGTTTTGTGTTAGTTTTGTCAGATCAGTATCAAGTTCAGCGTATAGGCTGGGGACGGTGGGTATAGATTGCTACAAAGGCGCGTGCACTTTCAAATTGACCTTGCCAGCGTTTTCTTCTTCTTCTGTTCTTATATAAAAATGGAAAAAATCCGACCGAACGTGTCATTATCAACGCCGTAACAAATTGCCAAGGACCATCTTCCACACGAGTGATTGTCAATATATAATGGGGAGAAAAAGGGATTTAGTCTGTTCATACCGCCCATGTCGCTAGTTGACTTTGTCTCTTTGTGTGGACTGAAACCTGGGAAGCAGTGACATAATATTCATTGAATCGCAATTTTATTCTGTACTATAGGCGTTTAAGAAACTGGTACAAGTTTGCTGATATAGTGTAGCAAGACTTAATGAACAATGCTACAACCATCCCTCCAGATAGATTAATCATCTGGAAGCCGGTATTAATGAGATGCATGTGTCCTCAATGATTAGCGCCATTGAAGGAGTGTAGTCATATTCTGGGAGCTATCATTAGTCATATGTGGGCTTGGTTAGTAGCCACCCACGGTGGATGCCGTCAAAAAATAACGAAAAAAACAGAAAATTTTTCTACAAATTGCAGATAGCTAGCGATTGTTTCGATCAATCGACCTCCGGGTTAAGCCCGGCGCTCTTCCACTGAGCTAGCTAGCTTTTGTGAGTTGATGTGATCTTTTTGTTAAGAATTGATTATGACTTACTAGTACGGTATTGCACTCCCCGTCGAGTCAAATAACACCCCTTAACTTAAGATTCCCACAACTCAATTGGGTATTATGAAGCCTAGACCGTTGTATAACGTTGACCAGTCAAGGTAGATCGCAATGATACTTCATGCGCGCGTCATTAATGTGACATTTGTTACCATTCTTAATGAGCAATAAGGTGCTGGCGAATCGTTAGTATGATAGCATTGCGTTTTGCTAAAGTCAAACGAATCAAGCTTGAGGCGACTTCAAGTGAACTATAAGATAAGGAGCGAGTGAGCTAGAAGTCACGAATCTCCAGTCTCTATTACAGACGTGCTAATATGCTTGAGTTTCAGTCTTCGTCACTAACCGACAACGCCATACTCGCTGCTTGCAGCTATATTTCGAGACGTACACGGCGTGGCATTGCGAGACGCCTACTATCATTACAGCAATAGCGAGAGAGAGAGCGCGTGAATAGGTCGGAGAGTAATGGTCGAGGTTGGGTAGTCGACGTCCTAACTTACATGTAAAAAAATAAAAAGGATATTATGGGAGCAATCCCACGTAGATCAAGGCCGACAAGTACACCAGGAAGGACTCGAACAACAATGAATGTAAAGACATTACCTAATGACTCTACCACTTGCAATTGTGGAGTCGTATTGAACCTAATTCGGCAAGTGGCTGAATGCGGACAACGGAAGACTTTGCTCCGTCCCAGTATTAGAGTATAAGCGCATATACATAGGTGTGCAACAAGCCTCATTGATGTCTCTCTCGCACAGAAGGGGAGTGCAATAGGTACGCATATCATACATGTTCTCAGCAGCCATGGCGGCTGTTGAACTCCGTGGGCTAAAGCATGCAACGACTGGGATTGGGAACCTACATAACAAAGTGTTCTTCCTTCACGGCGATTGAATCGATATTCTTCTTTTATCCTTCATTCTCCCGATATCTTCTTGGTTACCAGCTCCTTCTGGTATAAGGAAAGATGGCTCTTCTTAAGGCACTTTACTTCTTGCTACTGACGGCCTCTAATACGCTTGCTCTGCCGTCGATAGCAAAACCCCATCGACTTTCTGCCGTCGTCCGAGAAGGCTCAAAACTCCTGGTTGACGGCAAGCAATGGAAGGCAGTAGGTCCGAATGTCTACTGGCTCGGTCTAGACGAGAATGTGACTCCGCCAACTGGAGAGCCGTACGATCCAGCAACAAAGGCCAGTTATCCTACTAAAGAGCGCGTTACTGAAATAATGGCAATGGTAAACGCTCTGGGCGGGACTATGATTAGGGCCCATACGCTAGGGGTCAGCACCGGGAATCCTTTGAGTATCTGGCCTGCGAAGGGCGTGGTTAACGAGGAAGCGTTCAAGAGCATCGACTGGGCTGTATACCAAGCGGGCTTATACGGTGTTCACTTACTTGTACCCCTTGTTGATAATTACGTTAGGAGTTCTCTCTTCTATATTTAAAATGAAGGTACTAAACTATGAATAGGACTATTATCACGGCGGAAAATACAACTTCTTGCGCTGGGCTGGTTTCGACTTTACCCAGAGCAGGGACAGTAATAATCCTGGGATTCAGCAATTCTACACCAACGCCACGATTGTCGCCACTTTCAAGGACTACATAAAGACGCTTCTGACACACAGAAATCAGTACAATAACCTGACCTACGCAGAAGATCCTACAATATTTGCGTACGAAAGTGGCAATGAGCTGTTAGGGCCGGTCTGGGGAGACATGAACTGTCCGGCTGACTGGGTAAGAGACATTGCTAAGTACGTAAAGAGTCTTGCTCCGAACAAGCTATTCTTCGACGGGACGTATGGTATCAACAAGACGCATCTGGACATAGAGGAGGTGGACGTGTTCTCGGATCACTTCTACCCAATTGACACAAAGAAGTTGAACGCCGGTATCGAGGCCGTAGAAAGCGCTGGCAAGGTGTACTATGCGGGCGAATACGACTGGGTGGGCACCTCTGGCGGCGATTCCCTCGAGTCATTTTACCAGATTCTCGAAAGCAGTCCCACGGTTGGCGGCGACTCTTTCTGGAGCTTGTTTGGTAGAAACGGTCCAGACTGCAACGTAAGCCATCCCTTATTCTGACTCCTTTGGCTCGCTTGTTTGAAGAAAGAGTGACTAATCAAGCGAGATTAGACCTTTGTAAACCATAGCGACGGGTTTACGCTACAATATGGAAATCCAAATAATACGGCCTATACGAACAGTAGAATCCAGCTCATCCGGAAACATTTCATTGCTATGAGCCAAGGCAAAACCATCGACCCTGGAGAACCGCTACCTCCTGTACCCTGCCCTGCTCCTCCACCACAAAGGCCGAGAATATAGTAAAAGAATGCGGAAAGAGATAGGCACTAGCGAGCAGGCAGACTAACAAGTTGAATGAGTTTCTCTGTTCTCGTAACCTCACGAATGGTGATGGAAAGTACATGAGACATCTATCGAAGCAGAGCGTATATACAAAATCATCTTCAGCATAGTCGAATCGAATCGAAACATTCAGACACCAAACATTTCTTTCTCTACTCTAGCACATGTTTCCGTCATCTACAAGCATTGCGAGTAGCTAAGACATGTTAGATTATATCAGTAGAGTTAGACGTTGATAATCGTGCACTTACTAGTCATTTTGCTTGGTGCACTTGTAAGGGCTGGCGCAAACCTTAGGTCCAGTGTATCCGACGCCATCGCATTGGCCATATTGAGTCTGAGTTGGCTGAGGAGATGAGCCGGTAGTAGTGGCAGAAGCCTTAGTAGTTGTCGAAGTAGCCTTGGTCGTCGAAGCCTTCGTGGTTGTCGTCGTGCCAGAGCCAGAGCCAGAGCTGAACGTAGAGCCGATGTCGCCCCATCTAATGTTGCTGAAGATAACGTGCGTCTTCGGGTTGTTCTGCTGAATAAGTGCCGGGTTGCCTTCGGTTGCGCTGCAAGGTCCGTTGCTGCCGCTGTCAAGCCAGTTCATGAATCCACTGGCATCGTTCCAGATGGAGAAGGTCAAGACCATGCCACGGCCGAGAGCCTGGCCCATGGTGGTCAAGCCTCCAAATTGGGCGGCGCTTGAGTCAGCAGCATTGCACGCGTCTGTGGTGATGATATCACCCGCGGGCTCAGAGCTAGCGACGAGCTTGCCATTCTGCAAGTACTTGCGAGTGATCGAAGTCAGAGTACCGGTCGTAGTACCGTCATTGGTGTTGAATTGCGTCACAACTGTGAATGGTTTTGAAGTGTCGACTGTGCCGCCGGGACCATAGTAGTTGGTGTGCCCCTTAGCATAGGGGTTGAAGCCACAACCACCCTTATCGCAATCAGTGCTGCTGCATGGATGAGGTGTGAACGCGTTTGCCCTGGAGTTAGCCTCCAAAACTGGTGATTGATACAAGTCAGCGACGATTTGGGTGTATGAGGATACGTAAAGGGAGCAGTGGCTGCACCACCATAACCGCGAAGCTTGAGGAGAGTCTGAGGAGCCGATAGAACTAACGGAAGAAAAAAAAGGACAAGTGCGCACGCATATGCATGAGGCTGAGGGGTAACTTACTGTCCATCTCGTTACAGCAATAACCTGAGCCATTGGTGTTGAGAGTGCCATTCTTCCAGGTTTGGACAGGGCATTGAGCATCACAATAACCAGATCCGAAGTTAGCTCCTCCGGTGTTGTACTGGTTTCGGCCACCACTCTTGTCCATTTCACTCAGATACAATGCACCATTTTCACCACATGGCAACGTAGATAAATCGACGGTAAATGTCAGCTCCTGTCCGAGTAGCTGCAGCATCTCGTAGTTCCCGTCGGAACCCAAGAGATACAGACGTGGAGAGGCATTCTGGGTCTTGCCAGTGGCATCAGTGGTGTACTGATACATCGTCAGAGTATCCCCTGATGTCGTGACGCCATTGCTCGTATAATTCGAGTCTCCTTGAACGAGGCAATTCTTTGCGCAGGTGGCTTCATCAGGGCAGAGGGTTGTATTCACTCCAGAGTTGGTCGTGCAAGATAGAAAGTCGGTCGTGTGAAACCAGTGATAGTTCCAGTCAATGACCACTGACCTTGGCTTGGCGGCGCAGCCACCTGATGTTGTGCACTTGTAAACGGTAAGCGCGGGATGTTCTGCGATACGTTAGCATATGTTGCAAGATATCAGTACGTTGTCCTTCTAGAACATTCAAAGTGCGACCTCGTTGTTCTAGATGAGCCACGAGATTCAACTTACTACACCAAAATTAGCGAGGCGCTCAGTGAAACATTTTAAAAAGAGCAGCGAGGAAATTAATACATACCGATCAGCCTGGGTATCGGGGTTTTGAGCATTGGCCAGCTGACAGCTAGCCAGTGCTACGGCCGTTGCCAGCACGCTTCTGAAGCTTGGTGCCATGTTGAAATATTCGAGGTTGTGGTTGAATGACGAATGAGCCCAAGTAGCTTCGAGCCAAGTCTAGCTCGTCGTCTGAATGTCATTTTATATATCCGTGCTTCAGAATGGAGGTCCCCTATGCGATGTACTTGGAAGCATCCCGGGTCTACGGATTCTAGATGCAACATACTCCGCGAATCAGAACCTGTCCAAGTCCGTGTACTACCGAGCAATCCCGATGAGGACATCGGAGCCATCGTGCCGGCGAGCCTGAGCGCCACTGGGGCGAGATCCCGGACGTGACTATCCCAGTTATTTGCTGTGCGCGATGGCTAGTCTTGCCAGAACTTAATGTTTAAGAGGGTATGGCCCACATCGCACTAATTCCTAGTGTTCGCATTGCAAGATATAGGCCCGGATCTTCGGGGTGTGAGCCGCTTCATCATGCTTAAGCCGTTCATGAGGAATGCTAGCACCGGGGGGTCAGAGGATGTTGCCTGGAACGGGAAGCCGGTTCGTTGAGGCATAATGGAGAACCCCTGTCCGGCACTAACTAACCTAGTATGTATGTAATGTTATTCTCGTTCTCTATTCTCCTTCTGGGCTTGGCGTAGGTCGCGCTCGATTCTTAGCGCAAGATGAAGTCTTCTTTGTGAGAGCAGTAGGCACCAATCCAGAAACCTCGGCGTTATCGATATTAATGGAAATTCTGAGCTGTTCTGTCCTACGTTACTAATGGAGTCCTCATGTTGCATTCTGCTTGGCGCTTGGTCTAGATCTCGGCGTCCCGGGTGTCTGGTTTGTTCTCGGATTATCAAATTAAGGACGGGAGATCTGCAATCTATTTTGCTTGGTACTGCCATTTTCTGAGTTCGGGGAACATCGGTTAGGTATTTTCTATCATGTAATCAGCTGAATATATTATACTCAACACTAGACGAAGGTAGAGCTCCTGGAACAAGTATTGAGTTTATGAATTTGGTGAAGAAGTGGCTGATGCGTGGTGCGACCACTGGCCAAGCCTCTCTAATTGTTGCAGTTCATAGACTTCTATCATTCCAAGTCTCTCCGACTACAATGTCAGAACTGCCAATTAACAACACCCGTCCAGTTCACGGGTCTGCATCCCAACCTGCAACTATGAGCCTGATGATGAAATCTACTTTCATCGCCCCCATCCGCTCGATATCTTATTCATGCTCCCCCGACTTGATCGCTTGCCGACGTCTTCTACTACCTAGTGTACACTACGGCACCGCCCTCACAGCTTGTCAAATTGTAGCCAACAGCCGCGAATGCGTTGACCTTGACTTGAATCGTAACCGTCTGCTTACTAGATTTGATTACTGGTCTATCGTCCCTGCGGATGGGCATCCAGGTACAAATCCATTTCCATACCCCATAGTCCCAAGCTGGGCCTTTCCGCGCCGGGAATACCGAACTGGCTCCGACCAAAAATCCACCAGGTGTTGATATAGAGGACTCTCGATTATTGTTACTCGCCTGGGAGGACCAATTACTAGTTGTGATTTAATCCCCGAAAAATAGCTCAAGGCTAATCATATGAGCCAAGAAGGCATCGCGATATCAATGCTAATGGGATTACCTTGCGGCATTGACCTACACTCTATCTTGAGAAGTCACTTACTTGAGGCCGGGCCCCAAGGAGAAACAAGAAACAAGAAACAACCAATTGGTCGGTTAGCTCAGTTGGTTAGAGCGTCGTACTAATAATGCGAAGGTCATGAGTTCGACCCTCATACTGACCACATTGATCTTTTTCCACCGGGCAAGTGGATAAACTGCAACCAAATACCTAAGCCGTCAACACCTGATCGTCCTATATGGCGGCCCACCTGCGTCTGCCACTCTTTTTGGCTGGAGATGCCACTAATTTCCGGCCTGTACAGACAATATACATACGTACAATTAAGCAGTCGAAGCAGCCAGCCCAAGTGGCTTCCTAAGTCCTATATTCCGTGGCATCAAGTAATATAACATAAGACAGATGTACATTTAAAGATCTAAGTGCATAATTTACTGCTTATATAACCTTTAATCTTTTAACCTTAAAGTAGTATACTATAATATGCTAATAACCTAATTATATAGTAAAAAAATAACACTATTGATTTATTAGTTATTATATATAAGCAAATGCCTAAGCACCTAAGTTATGCAGAGGTATAGTCCTTGCCGTGAATTTAACTGTAAACGACTGAGGTGGCGTATGTTGACTATATAATGGGAAATTGGTGGCATCCCCAGCCAAAAAGGGTGGCAGACGCAGGTGGGCTGAATATTATAGCCGATCGCCCTTTACTAGGGTAGGGCGGTCAAAGAAGTTAGAAATTAACTTCTGGACCTATGGGAAATATACGGACGCTATGATGTATGTAGTCTATAGAACAGCTTACCACGTCTCGATGCCCGTAAGGAGGCTTGGGCCTGGGACCCCCTTAAGGGGTTGTTAGGACCCCCTTGACGTTAAACACCATCAATCAATCAATCGAGCCCCAAGGAGACAATTATATCGTTTATCAACTCTTAGCTATTGAGCCTCTTGAAATAATGTTCGCGTCGCATCGTTCTGCTTCCACCTAAAGTGGCACTAGAGTTGTTGTTCGCTCGCTTCGCCCGTGCTGCTTTGAGGCTTGTCAAAGCCTTCATAACGCCAGCGGAATGTCGTCCGCCTCCAGGAAGTCGATGACAAAGACCGCGAAAACGTGACCTACACCAAGAAGACAGAATGCCTTTCGCCTGAGCAGCTAGCTGATCAGTATAGTGGCAGGGACACTAAGCGGAAGCAAGATAATGAAACAAAAGAGGACACTGAGGATGATAACACCGATTACGTGAGTGACAATATTAATATCGATATGAAGATGGCGGAGGCTAGTCCCTGAAGCGGCTATGCGGTGATTTGGATTGTATAGATACGATAAGAATGTTGCGGTCCTGTTTGAGGAGGGTAGAGGCCGGACTCTAAATCGATTCGAGCGCTGAGGCTGTCGGGCCCAGTGGGGACGATGATTTTCAACCCATCTCTCTCAAGCTCAATTACATCGTTCTAGTCTTGTAAGGGCCTTCCTTGGGCGGGATTCTGGCTCTTGCTTGGGCGCAGAAGCACAAGGGCAGGAACTTCCAAAACGAAACGGAGATAGGGATACCATTGAAGTGGAATCAATATGATCAACACCCTTCACGGTAACTGTGTCGGGGAACTAGTTCACGGCTACCCTATGGAACAGAACTAGTAGATTCTGTGTATATAAGTGACTGAACCCCCCTTGGATTTGGGTGGTTCAGGAATCAATTGATCACTCTATTGAGCCCTAACTACTACCTTCCTGGCTGCAAGCAGGTCTCTATATTCACTCCGACACCTTACCTTCTGACAATACGAGATCGGGTGCAAGTAGCAATAACCGTGGACAAAACTAGATAGCTTAACATTGATGAAATTTCCAGAGAATGAATGTGACAACTGTAAGTGTATTCTCTCTGTCTTTGAGGTATGATGATATAACCAATTTATTACATTTCAATGACTTGAGTTTCTGACGCCCGCTGCTCATCGAATCTTCAAGTATATGGAGCCGACGAACTCTGATATTATTATCTGTTAGTGTGGAAGTATACTCAAGCGAGGATCCGTACGGCAAAAAATCCGTCACAACACGTGACGGTGGCATACTTGGACCTGGCAACTACTGGCTAGAACCACCTGACTACGAGCCGACAGATCAGCAACCCAGAGCGGCCGGCAGTGTAGCCCACACTTCTGCTACAGAAATATCCGATAATGTCCTCATTTGAAGACTACACAATTCCTCACGACAAATCGCCAGCTGAGTAGCGTCAAGGCCGACTTATACCAACGGAAGAAAAAGAAGCTCGATGCGGGTTAACGGGTTCCCGGTTACGGCTTCAACATTGCCATATAGTTCCATCAGCGAACTTGAATTGGTTTGGTGATAGTAGGATGAGACAATATTGCACAATTAGAAACATGTAGCTAATTGCTGTTAATTCGACTACCCGCTCCCGCTGCCCTGGAATATCTCTCGCCGTCTCGCCGCTCGACAGTCTTGGCGTAGTCAACAGTGGGAAAGTCTAAAAAGAATGTTGCTCTAGTTGGATTATCTATACCTGGGGTGCTGTACATATGTTAATTTGACGAAGTATAGATGGGAATAGGTGAGGTTATAGTGACGATGTTATTGGGCAAAGAAGATGGAGCAACTTACATATAGCTTTCTTTTACTGTCCTGCTCCCCTATTGGAGGTGTCTAATTCAAGTATCCGCGCTAACTAAAGGCTCTGGGGATCCACTACGGAACACTGCTAGCGTGCCAAGAGTACCTGATAGAGTCCCTTTTACTTGCCCCAGACTGGGTATAAGTTTGAATGGAGCAAGCAGCACACGAAGCCATCTTGGCATCCAGATTCGAATGATATCCGGGCCAGAACACACCAACAAACAAGCTTGCCATGAACAGCGGATTCTCCCCGATGCGGACAACAAGATGCTCATACGACCGACGACGAGCAGGCGCTTCTCTCCACTGTCACTACTGCCCATAGGCATAATCATCATCTGCCTGCTGCTCCGCACCGTCGACGCCTCTCTCGGCGACAGGCTGCCCGAGTTTCGAGAATGTGTTGAGGTGTGCGACCGCGAGAACTGCGATCCGAGCAACGATCCAACCCCCATACGTAAGAGCCGCTCTCATCATCATCAGCCCAAGGATCACCACACCAAACAACGCCAGCGGCCAGCTGCCTGATATCAAATCACCACCTACATACCTACCTACCTTATACTAACCCTTTCTTTGTACTTGGTACCCTACAGCCCTCCACCACCGGCTCCTCCTCTGGACGTGTGCGCAAGAATGTGACTACACATGCCAACACATCGTGACGACACGGCGGCTCGAGGCCGGGCAGGCGGTGACGCAGTTCCACGGCAAGTGGCCGTTCGTGCGGGTGCTCGGGATGCAGGAGCCCTTCTCGGTGCTGTTCAGCGCGGGCAACTTCCTGGCGCACCAGGGCGGGCTGGCGCGGCTGCGTGAGCGCGTGCCGCCCAGCTACCCGCTGCGGCGGTACTACGAGCTGTTCGCCTACTTCGGCATGGCCTCGTGGGTCTTCAGCGTCGTCTTCCACACGCGCGACTTCGCCGCCACCGAGCAGCTCGACTACTTCGGCGCCGGCGCCAGCGTGCTCTACGGCATGTACTACGCCCTCGTGCGCGTCGCCCGCCTCGACCTCCCCTCCCCGCGCCGCCGCGCCCTCCTGCGCCTCTGGACCGTCTTGTGCTGCGCCCTCTACGCCGCCCACGTCGCCTACCTCAAGCTCTGGCGGTGGGACTACACCTACAACATGGCCGCAAACCTCGTCGTCGGCATGGTGCACAACCTGCTGTGGACTTACTTCAGCTGGAAGAGGTGGAGGGAAACCCGCCAGAGCTGGGCCATCTGGCCTAGCATGCTCGTCGCCTGGATCATGCTGGTCATGAGCCTGGAATTGCTCGACTTCCCGCCGCTGTGGGGAGCCTTGGATGCGCATAGTCTGTGGCATCTCGGTACGATAATGCCTACTGTTTTATGGTACAAGTACGAATCTCTCTCCACTACACCTCAGAGCGACCTTGACTGACGATGTACAGCTTCATGCTCAAGGACTCGCAAGATTTGGCGAAGACCCCCAAGTTGAAAGAGAGTACAGCTTAATACTATCAAGCCAATGGACGGCACTTGGTGGTAGAGCTAGATAATCTACATGACTGCATTGCTGGGATTAAGCATCCGGGGTATCGTGAACATGTATATAACCAGGTGAGGTTCATAAAACATCTAGAAGCACATAATGAATCATGAATTGTCAAGCCTTGTCATTGAAATTATGTAGCTAATTTTCGCAATAAACCAAATATCTTTTTTGCCATGCCACGTTTGCTAGAACCACTCCAGCAACTAATCCAAACCATATACCCTTGAGTATCTTGTGTCTCTATGCTGGATAGCAAGTTGTCCGGATTCCGTGTACGATAACGATTCGGCTATCTAAATTTGTACCTATCTTCAAATTAAGTTAGCACAATTCTCGACATAAAAATAATACCAACATGAAAAAAAAAAACCCTCTCTCAACATCCAATGTCAGAAACCAGATATGGTATAAGCACAACACATTCCCCACCTCCACCACCGCGCCGCCTCAAGATCCTACTGCCCGCCTCGCAACGCGGCAGCACGTGGCGATGCACACGCGCGCTCGTCCAGGTCTCGGACGCGAGGGCGATCATGTGACGAATGGGGAAGCACGAAGGAGGAGGGAAGCCCGACCGGATGGACCATTGATGGCCATCCGGCGTCCGGGCCACGCTCCCCGAGGACGGTCTCATACGGCTCTTCCTATGAGTTTTGGGTAGGTTGGACACTTGCGTGTCGGAGTCATCATCGTAGGATGAGAGAGAGGGAGAGACGAGACTGCCCAGGAAGAAAAACAAGAAAACAAACAAATAGGCTTACCTATGAATTGTATCTATCCACCGTGTAGCTCCGCTCGACGATCTGCGCAAAGGCATGACTAGCATACACGGTGGGCGATTGACTTCGTCGTTCTTGTTTCCTCTATAATTTTTGCCAAATACGACAGTGTTGGAGTCCCTCAGCAGTTACGTGCTGTGACGGGGAAGTTTTGGCTGGAAGAAGTTCAAGTTGAGCAGAAAAATTGTGGAATCCGTTTTAAGCGCGCTCGGCAAAGCTACGCATGTAGAGCTCCAGCTGCCAACAGGTGGCAGAGGTCCGTAATTACTGGGTGTGGTGTGTGTGTGTAGTGGCTCCTCTAAAAATCCGACTACGAGGAACATATCATTATTTACGACATTTGAAAACAAAGCATCACGCATTAAGGCGGATGAACCTTTCTCTGTTAATAGGGAGCTATTTTCCCTCTCGATAACGTAATCTGACAATGATGCAACTAATGTTGCAGTTTAATACCAACAGCCATCAAGATGAGCTGGCCCTACATCGATTTATCTAACTAACAACGCTCCTTGACGTATGAGGAAACCTAAGTGCCGAAGAACAATATGTGTATACAGGGATGAGAGAGGCATTTTCTGTCTGAATAGCAGTTTCGGGAACCTCTCATCGCATTAAAGCAATCTGAGCATCAGTTTCTACAACCCACGCTCTGTCAATTCCTCGTCATAACGTCGTAAAAAGAATCTGCCCAAACGGGTAATGATTTCAGCTAGCTGGCAATGACAGGACTTGCCTTTCCTGTCACGAAATGGTAGAATCTGCAAGCATTTACTATTGGTGTGGGAACCCCGTGATGTCGGCAGCTGTCCAGTCCATGCTGAAGTCCATGCTGAAGTCCTGAGGCGAAGGCTGGGTGTAACCTGCAGTCATGCTCGCTGGCATGGTGCCAAACAGATTGGGGTCGAAATCGGATGGTTTCCCCATATTATTTGACGGGAAAAGGGTAAAGTCACCTCCCAGGTGAGAATTGTTGACCGGATTGAAGTCATCAAAGCCTTCGTCAACGTCGACCATAGAGATGGGGGTGTACAGCATTGTGTTGCCTTGCCCTGACGGCGAAAAGTGCGGCGCAGGCGCAGGTGGGCACATAGCCGTGCCGAAGTTACCCAATGCTTCAGGCATTGTCTTATTGTAGGCAGAATACGTGGGTGTGGGCAGCCGCACAGGAGCTCCATAGATGTCTTCGAACTGGGCAGTGAAGTCGGGATTGAGTTCTTGGTAAGCGGTGAACTGATCAGCATCGGTTGAAGGTGTGCCGTTGTCAATGGGAGAAAAGTCAAGCGAGATATCGCCTTCAAAGCCCGAATTGTCAAATAGTCCAGCATTAAACTCCTCGGTAGTGGGGTACGTAGGGAACAGATCTTGATTGTCCTCAAACGTCGGAAGGAAGGCATCTTCTTGTGGTGTCAAGACAGGATCCGTCTGCTCACTGCTCGGCGTAGGCAAGTTGTTCAACATTGGCGTGGGGTTCGTTGAGCTCCCTGCCTTACTGCCTTTGGTCTTAGGAACTTTGGACCGTTTATATGTCCAGCCGTGGGCCTTTTCCATATGCTGCTTGCAGTTTGACTCACGCTTCGATTTGTATGGACAAGGTTTATACTCGCATTCGTACATCGCGGGCGTAGCCGAGTGCTTGTCATTAACATGTCGAGCCATCTCTTTCTCCGTTGGCCAACCATACTCGTGGAACTTGCAGGTTGGGATTGGGCACTTCCAAGGGCGCGAATGAGTCTTCTCATGTTTTGTGAGATCACATGGTCGCTTAAATTCTTTATTGCACCCGGGATGAGTGCATTTCTTTGGAGCAAGCTCTTCCGGTGTCGCGTTCTTCTTTCGTCGTGCCATTGATCGCATGATCTCTTCTTCATCTTCGGCTTGCTGGCTCAAAGAACGCTTAAAGCGAACAGGGCCATGTTCTCCCTCCATGTCCTCGACTGGTTCACCGGTTGCGAGTGAGATAGCTTTGCCGTTCTTCTTGACACGAACGAGCTCAACAGGACGGCCGGTGTTTGCAATGCCACCGATGAGTTTCACCTCATCAGTGCTAGAGGACTGGTAAGCAGTTGGACAGTAAAAAGCATGGGTTCCTAATACATACGGATCAACGTCCATCTCACTTAGGTCTTCTCCTGAGGCCAGTCTATCGCGAGCTTCCTGCATTTGTTGTGCGTGTTGGCGAATCTGTTCGAAGAGGTCAATAAAATAGCCGCTGTTGTATGGCCTGTCGTGCGGTCGCGTTTGTTCTCGGTCGCTTAGGTATTCAACGGTAGCCTGAATGCACCGGATCGATGTGGTGCAAAAGTCGAGGTACATTTTCGCAGTAGTAGCCCTCTCCTTCAAACACAACAAACGATAAGTAACTCCCCAAACTCCACGGTCTTTCGATAGTTGACTCACCGGTGCCATAAAGAGCAGGGTCTTCTCGAGATCCCTGAGACAAATGATTTGATTCTCCTGGATTCTTCTGGGGCAATCAAGAATAATAGGGCGGAAATCCTTCAGCTCGGGCTTTGCCAGCAAAGGCTTCAAGGTATGCTCATGAATGCGGTTAACAGCACGGCTGCTCAGACGTGGAAGGCTCTCAGTCTTCAAAGTGTTGATAGATCTAGTGATAGCTGAAGCGCCAGCAGAAGGCCTAGCATCCTTGCGTTTTTGTATCGTAGATGCAATGGATGTTCCCAAACCACTGTCGGATTCGTTGTGGTGAGATGAACGGCGCGTGCGTGGACGCAACACGCGACGCTCGTTGTCCGGGAATGGCGGCTCCATGGTCATCTTATTTGTAATGACGGTGTGGTTTAGGAAGCCACGGGGGACAGGAAGACTGTCGTCATGGAATGAGCAACGGCCAGACGCAGACTCGGTGTCAGATGCTGTCAGGCTATCTTCAAATTTGCCAATATTCAAGGCTGCGCGGCGGACGTGGGCACCGACGACATCATCCAAGTTGGTTTGGGACCGACGAGGAAGCGAAGGGACCTTGAAAGTAGATGTTGATGGAGGGCTAGACGGAGGAGTAACAGGGGAGTGAAAGGTGGCTCCTTTCTGAAGGGCCAAGTTACTCTTAAGTTTCAGGCCATCGCGAACATTGGGATCTAAACGAGCCAAAACACCAGTCCGGCGAGGATTGGAGGACATGATGGCTAGGTGCGCCCCACTGGACTATATGTATGAGAAATGTCGAATGCTACTTGCTGGCTGCTGCGTAAAGAACCAGTGGGTTAGCACCGATATGCACTGCAGGGCTGAGCAGGTCTGTGAGTCACCAAGTCCTTCGACGTTACGCCGATGGAGGACGGCCTGAGGACTCAAGGATGATATCACAATTGTTGATATAACATTGGTCAATCGATACACAATGCAGAACAATGAACAGGAGTCGACTCAAGTTCACTCACACCTGAAGAAAGAAATGTGGTGACGAATATAGTGAGTGTTCTTACTAGATGGAAGGCCAACAGACGATCTCAGTTGAACCCGTGTGGCAGACGGGGAGCGGAAAATGAAGGTGACTCGACCTCGACGGGATGATACGGGCTCGAGGTGTAGGTATACTATATCGCAAAGGCCAAGCAAGCTTGTTTGCGACGTGCTCTTAAGGAGGGTCGGACCGATCCAGATATAGCCAACCCCAGTTACCGACAAACCATGTCCAAGACAAATAATAAGACACGTATGTGCGGTCCAACAAAAGACAGGATGATGCGATGAGTATAACAACAGCGAGGATGAGTGATGCAGCCGGGGAAGAAGGCGGAAGAAGAAGATGGATGGATGGATGGATGACAGAAAGGGGGGACAAAATGTGCACAATTTGTTCGGGTGTCTCGGGGCTGGGATGAGTGATAAAACACGTCCTCGGACTCGTCACAGGCGAGAAAACAACAGCAACGGGAGGGCAAGAGCCAAGGACAAAAAGATGATGGCCTGGGACTTTGGTATTTGGCGCGAAATGGGCAACGGGAGAGGATAACAAATGACGGGCGGGCTCGGATGGACGTTGAAATGTGTCTGTCGGCGTGGGATTTTAGGCAGCAGCCGTTGGCATTGGTACAGCCTTGATCGACCCCTGTCGGCCGGGTTGTCAAGCGAAGTCGACTACGGTGGCACGAGAGGTATCTTTCAGCCTACGTAAGGCTCACGAGCTACTTGTGTCACTACTGCTCAGGACATGTCAAAGTCCTAGCGGACCCGATACAACCCCGACTCCATATCAGCTGCGCCCTCCTCCCGCCTCAGACTAGGCCATTTAGGACTGGCGAACAACCTGCGCACCTGCGCACCCTTTCTTATACTGCTTTGCCTCTTCCTGCTTCCTCGCGACCCACGATGAACTCATCGCATTGCACCTCAGGTGCAACGACCAACAGTGCGCTACTCTGTCCTGAAACTACCTACATACATAGTAGATACCAATCAACTCACACATATCGAGTCGGTAATGCTGCCACGGACTACCAATACGTACTGACTAATTCACCTACAAGTACGCGGAGATAAGTGACTAGCGACAAAGACATTAAAGACATTGAATAAGCCTTGGGTAGATTAATAATACACAGTCGGTCACATACAAGTTAGCTACAAGATCGATGAAAAGTCTCCGGGCGAGACCCCATTTATCACAGCGACCCCGGGCTAGTCCATTAATCATCAGCCCATGGTCCCTGGATGGTTCGACTTCACATACCTAGCATGAGGCATAGACTAACCTGTCAAAGTACGAAATATGGCCAATGGTTAAACTTACAAAAAAAGGTCGGGAACAGTAGCGTATTAATGCGTTGGCGCAATCAATCAATAAGAGGTTAAAATGTGGTCTCAGTTCGGCGCAATACTTCGCCACCACGACAGCTTGCAGACTTGGCGCCCATTATCCCACTCACCAGGATAGATCAACTCACTCACAGAGCCTCCTCTAGTCCAAATTGGTCCTGAGTTAAGTAGTAGTTAAACTAACTAGATCGTTTACCGGTTCATATCCGACAGGTACGATACACACCTCCCTCCACAACAGCGAACTTGTGCACTGGCTATCCTTATTCCAACCTATCATAACTCATTATAGTGTAGGTAGTCGTGATTGAAATGTCTACGAATGTGGTAGCACACACACGATCCTGTCTCGTATATTGAGGCTCGCTCAGACATGTGACGGGCCATTCAACCGGGGATAGGATTGAGGAGTAGTGAGCAACGCGTCTAGGGTAGCTAGCTACAGCTGCATGTCTGGTCAGTTGCCCCTGGTTGACTCACACTTGCTTCTCCAGGTTACATTTCACACAATTGATATCCGCCATTCATGCAGGCCACTCCCGGCCAGGAAGTCTCCTACATAATGTACACATAACGAAATATCTTGGCTCCTCGACCATTGCCCAGCAGTCATCCGGAAACGCTAGTTAGCTAATACGGCGTAATGTGTGATGCAGGTAAAGTGTGGGCGCAGATGCAATCGCATCCTTCAACAGAAGACACGTAACAGCCAAGACATAGATAATGAAAACGGGTTTCCCTGTTCTTTCGGTCTCCAAGACAATGCATGCAAGAATATCAGCCCTACCGTGGTCATCGGGCCAATGATATGGGTTTAAATCCGGGTGCCTTTAATCGTCTCGCGCACCAAACCCCTCTTGGTGCCGTTAGTACGATCGAGTAAGACAGATGCCGGGTGCCTGGGACTATTGGATAGAAACCACTCCTGCAGGGAGACGTAATCTATCGCGAATTAGTTGCGTATGAGCGATTATGGTTATTTTGATGCTTAAAGTTGGCAAGTTCTTCTCTTCCAACGCGTCTCCTTTAGCTGCTGACGAACCAGGGTGGGGTAATTAGATCGCAGGCAACCCTTTTCCCCCTACTGTTCCTGCGTAGGAAAAAAGCGTGGCCTTGCAACGCGATGATTACCATTATTATTTTTATTGCTCCTTGAATGCAAATGAGGACATCCGCTGCATGCTAAAACAATCTATTGCACGAATCCCCGCAGCGTATTGGGCCTCGCTCTGTGGGTTCATTGAAACAAGGCTGAACAACAATAGAATGACAAACAAGGTAAGCAAAACAAAACAAATTGCCTCAATAAAGCGGTTCATAAAAGTACAATCAAAGTGCCTAAATAACATCTTCAACGCAGCTAAGCTAGCTGCCAATGGGTAACGCTGAGGCCAGTAACAACTCAGATCAGACCTAACCAGGCACTTAAACATTCAGTGACTATTAACAATTTTGACTGTCTAAATTTCTCTGTTACATCAAGCCGCGACGGTACAGTCAGATCAAACTTGCTACTCTATCACGATCTCATGAGTCTATGCCAAACATGAGACGACGATTCAATACGCCCAACGAAGCCATGTTCTAGTCGTCTAATCCCCGTTGTGGTAAATCTTTCATATTCGCTTAGCTAAGTTCCGAGCACGGGCCAATTCTCCTATAAGGTGACTATGTAAGAACTCTTGACTTCTCCTGAAGCAGCCAAAGCTAGCAATATCCTGCCCATCACCCCTTAGTCTACGAACAAACTTTCCTAATATTTGTAGCTCAGTCGTTGCTTATTGGAGAGACGGGTCGTCTTTCCAAGAATTCGAATTCAATACCATCATCACTCAAAAGGGAAACACGGTTCGAATCCTGCCGCTTCAAAGACCTCGTCTGTGGAGGCAGATATGAAATTCGCGCCGTATAGGGCTCAGGAGGGGGCCTATCTTGCCTATGGACGATGATCTCCTGCGCAATCGGTGGACGTTGGTGAGCTATCGGCGACTCTTTCCTTGCACGCTGCTGAGGTGACGTCCTCATTCTGTCAGTGTGCCGGGGAACTCCCTGAGACTTCGACCTCATGTCTCTGTTGGGTTGTGCTCTCATCGGCGGAGCATTCATAGGTGGCATCGTGCCTGGTTGCTGATTGACGATTCCTTCCCCGTAATAGTAAGGAGGACGTCCAGCCGGCCGTGGAGGACTTGGCGAGTAATTTCGTTGCTGTCGCGGCCGCGCGGGATCGTAAACCGCTGCATAATCTATACCAGACATGGTGGTCAGGCCTATAGCAAGATCTCGTTCGATGATCGAGTCCCTGCCACCGGCAGCTGCTCGGTCTGTTGGCCAGCCGTACCGCTGGGCTGCCGCAGTAGCCTTCGCCTGGCGTTGCCGCTTTTCTATCTCTTCACGTCTCGGGTTCCTAGTTTGAGGTTGGTGATGCCATTGTGAAGGGTCTCGGGAGACAGAAGGGTGGGGTTTTTCGGCACTGGGGCGGTAGGGAGTAACCGTATAATAGTCATCTTGTGAACCACAGCACATCTTGATAATATTAAGAGTAGGGTCTTAGACCTAAGGATCGTTCTGAAGAGAGTAAATGTCTGTACCGGACAGAAAAATGAATGCAATCAGAAACACGCTCAGCGAATTTCTGCGAGGTTGATGAAGGAAAACAGAGAGTTTGAAACGATATTAAAAAGTTTAAACAAGACGTGAACAAAGAAAAGTTAGAAACAGTACGAAATAAATTTATATATGTTGTTTGCATTTCGCGCTCCCTCGTTACGAGGATGTGCGGGGTGTGTTTTAAATACCTCTTGTATCCCTTGCCGTGTAATGAGACAACGCATTGGTGGTGCTCTTTGTCTGGTTATTTTTAGGTACTGTTCATTCCCATGTTGATAGGTGGGCTTTCAAAAGCTGGTGTCAAAGAGGTCGTTGTACTTGTTGCTTCTTTAGTCTAGCGGAGACTATTCTAACTTAGTATCCGGCTGAGGTACTTTGTGAGGACTTTATCTCGAGAGAGCGTGTCGCAGCCCGTCACAAGCAAGCAGTAATATTCGATAAGTCTGGAGTAGCGTGTAAGACAGCCTTGGGATCTTGCTCTTCACCTTGAAGTGAAGGCAAGCATTCAAGTATCACTATGAATTACGGGCACTCTTCAGACACAGAAAGTTGTTTTGAATTTTCTGAGCAGCGTTGTGATATAGGAGGGAGCCTGCGTATCTCATGAAATTATGGTAACAGGCTCTCTACCCATATACAGATGGCTCTCTTTGGCTATGAAAATTTCCCTCTTTGACCAATGCAATGAAAGAAGAAAGCCACATTGTCACATTAACAATGCTGTAAGGGTATGAACAATTCTTTAATCACTAACACTCTGCGTCCCTTTTATCAGTGACATTGTTTTTAAGCTTAAAAGAGAGAGCGTCAATGGTTATAACTGATCGGGTTTGATAAGTGTCTCGTATCAAACTCTTGTGCTGGTCAGTTATTCTACACTTTTGATTGTATAAACTCGCGCCATTAGGATCACCATTAAACTGTCGCGGAGATGGAACGTATGAAGCGACTTTTCACCTCTAACAAGAATGGGAAAAAGGCAGGTTTTCAGAAACAGATAAGCGCACCAGTAGAAGGGAGCTTTCGGAGGTTATCACCTGAAAGTACCTCTATAACGGCATATTCTCCTCGAGCCTTTTCTCACCACCAATGTGACAGCGATCCCCACGTCGGCCACGCGACCATTACCCTGCCTTTTGTACCACAAGCTCGTGGGAGGGACGAGACTATCGCGTGGCTTAATGCAGGTACGTCTGAGTCCCTAGCAGCACTTCTTACAACGAGAGACCAGGCCGCCAAGCAAGTCCGGCGCGGGCCTAGGACGAAAGGCACAAAAGAGGTCCACCTGGTCCTGACCAAGCCGAGCCGCAAATATGTCGAAAAGCTCCACCGTGTTCGGAAACGGGCCGAGATAGCTGTTCACTATGGCGCCCCTGGCGTTGTAGTACATAACTTCAGCAAATCCTGGGGTTGGAATCGCGCTTCGACATCCCGAGCACCTTCGTTACAGCTAAGGGATCTTAGAATTAGTGTGCCTGCCATTCCTCCATTCTCACCAATCAATTGGCCTGTGCTTCCAAACTTGAGATCTCCACAAATGACAGATTACGGCTACGGGGACGGTCGTTCATCGCCGGTCTCCGAGCCTGGAGGTTGGCGGGATACTGAGCAGATGGACATCTCTGTTGTTATGAAGCCTGACCTTACACAAGTGACATTGTCAGGGGGTGGAGAAAGGGATTCTGCCCGTGGTGATGAGCATGAACGTGAGTATGACCCATATAACAGCAATGACGTGCCATCGACGCCCTCGGAAAGATATGCGACAGCCGTCAAACTAATCCCGGTGTGTAGCCAACATATTCGTAAGGTGAAACTAGGAACAACTCAACAATTGGCTAGGTCTTGTTAGGAGTACCGTGAAGTTCAGATGCTGATAGTGAGGAGAGATTGTTCTTCATGGCTAGTGCTGGGAATATTGTACCTTAGGTAGACTAGCTGTTGTGCGAAAACTTCCCAAATTATCTTCATGAGTTGATTAAGCTACGCCTCGTGGTGAATGAGTGGGGTTACATGATAAATTAGTCCCACAAGTTTATATGATCTTTTGAACAAAATCTTGTCTATTTCAGAAGATGTAAATACTTCCCTACCAATCTGAGTCACCCGACCCCAAAGATCGTATCAGAGGTATGGTCTTTAGATAGCTGGTCGCAATAGACAATTTGCTTGCTCATGGCAATGCGATACATTCAATCTCGACATCGACGTTCTTGGGAAGGGTCTTAACGGCAACACAGCTACGAGCTGGCTTATGAGTGAGCCACTTCGCGTACTCCTCGTTCATCTCGGCGAAAGAGCTCATGTCCGCCAGGAAGATGTTGACTTTGACGACCTTGTCGAGTGAAGAGCCGGCCTCTGTCAGCACGGCCTTCAGGTTCTTAAAGACCTGAGTGGTCTTCTCGGTGATGGAGCCCGTGATGAGATTGCCCTGAGAATCCATGGGGATCGATCCCGAGCAGTAGATGGCTGTAGGAGTCTTGATGGCGTGTGACTATTTTCCAAACTCATGTTAGCCAGGCAAGTTACGAGTCGGACAAGGGCGCGGGGAATTGCAAATCATACGTAAGGACCCGCGGCTATCGACGATATATTAGCTCAACGACATCTGCAAGCTGCGGTTAAGACAGGATACTCACGGGGAGCCGCGTCTTTGCTGAAAACGGGGGTCATGTCGGCCATGGTGCGAATCGGGGTGAATGACGAAAGTGAGGGGATTCGATATGCTGGCAGAAGACTTGTTACTTGGTCGGTCGATTTGATCAGCCGTGACGACGTGAAGAGGGCCCTGCGAAATATTGACATAGTTGTGAGAATTGACAAGTCTACCTACCTTTGTAACGGCCGTTGTCGGACGCTCAAGAACGCCCCAGTGTTCCCTACCCCACTGCAAGAGATGGCTTGGCGCAGTCAGAGCTCTGAAAGTAAAAAAAAGCGGGACATCTTACAAACCCAAGATATATGTACCTACCTATCTAATTATTCCTTCTCCATCCGCTTTTTACGCTTTCTACCTTATGTACGCATTGATAAGCCCCTGATTCTCTACGAAAGCACAAAATTAGGATGGCACTGGTGGTTTATTAGAGAAGGTCAGGGCGGACATGCTGGTCTCCTGTTCACGATTGAACGTCTCTGTCCTTGTAGAACACACGTTGCAAGGTGGCCAACTATTACACCTCACAGGTATCTTTGCGGCGAAGACGTAAGGATGTGATTCATCAATATGACGCTTTAAAATAGGAAGAAAAAGAAGCACAAGTTACAATAACTTATTTAAGTCTATCAATCTTGCGAAACCTTGAATTAACGGGATGAACTTTTACGTTGAATACGCCAGAATAAAGGAATTCGTTGTGTTCTTCGCCTCCTCCCACCAACCAGGCATTTTGTTCAAGTGTGTCAAAACTCAAGGTCAGAAAATATATCTACACTTTTGATGTATTTCCTACGTTTTCTGGTATAGATGCCTTGGGTAAGTGCCAACGTTCCGTTTGAGGTATGTTATACAATTTAGATGCTCTGTTGTTATTCTATCTTGTCGACACTGCATGCTCTTCATCTCGAATAGGGTTACTATTCATCTACAAACTCATGATGTTCTCTTCCGTCAAGTCTACCTCCCTATCTTATGGCGTTTCAATCTTGGTGACAAGACGGCCTACTGAGAAAAGCCTGGTGGCATTCAAATTCCGGTTTAAGTCTGTAATTATCTCGGCATGTGGGCTGGACACGGAGAGCAAGTCATTCTCATTTGTGTGAAAATACCAGCCGTCTCGCTGTTCTCGTCATATATTAAAAAGGCGGCAAGATGACTAGCTTAAACGCGACTTGCCGGGGGTTGCTGACCCATTGGATGCTGTACTGCGGCTCAACGTTCAATAGGGACGAGTTCCTCAAGATAGGTGGGGGTCAGCGCCTGCATAGGTTCCATGATTTAACCACGTCCGCCACCATGTTCTCTTTCTCTTACAAATCTATGCAGTCTATGTTGGACGCCAATCCGACCGCTTTTATACTGCAATTCTTATTTATTTATTTTCTTTGACGGAGTATTTTAACAGAGTGGAATTAAACCAGTGCTGTTATAAGTAAACTTGCTAAAGCAATTAAGGTAATTCTATCTTATTCCTCCTATTTACTTTATGCTAAATTTTTTATTTTAAATATATATATATAAGCATTTTAAAGTGCTTAAAGGGCGCTTTTATAAAGCGCTTATTATTAATCTTTATAGTTATATATACGTAGTTTTATTAAATATATTAATAAGCTTATTTATTATAAGCTTTTTAATTTATTTAATATATTTATATTTTAATTAGTTTTTTAGCTTAATTAAAAAGTAAACTATATATAGCTTATTTTATTATATATTTTTTAAATAAATAAGTATATTTATAAGTTTATAAAGCTATAAAGCTAAATAATATAATTTTATTTTTTTTTTTGCTTATATTTATTATATGCTTTTATAACTTTTAATATACGTTTTATTAACTGTTTTATATAATAAAATATAAAAAAAATAGGTTAATTATTAATTATATATAATATAATTTAATTAGCAGTTTTATTAGCTAATTATTATTTTATTATAAATTAAAATAAAAATTTATATTTAATTAAATTAATATTAAGCTATTTATTTTGCTTAATATACTTATTTTTTATATTATTTTTTTAATACTTATTAGTTTATTTAATTAAATATTATTTTATTAAGTAAAATTAATTTATATAAATAAATTTAAATAAGTACGTATATATATTTAAATAATTATAAAGCTTATTTATATTTATATAAATAAGTTTAATTATTATAAATAATAATATATAAACTTTATTAATATATATAGTTAATATATATATTTTTTTTATATAAGCTTTTTTTTTTTTTTTTTTTTTTTTTTTTTTTTTTTTTTTTTTTATTTTTTTTTT
>VFLP01000101.1:0-80102 GCA_007182795.1 Xylaria flabelliformis
GCTTAAAAAAAAAAGCTTAAAAAAAAAAAAAAAAAAAAAAGAGTTAAAAAAAAAGTTAAAAATAGTTTAACTGTTTTTTTTAATAAATAATATAACTATAACATAATTTACTTTAAAAAAACTTACTTAAAAGAAAAAAAAAGGAGATTATTTATTATTATTTATAAGTTAATAAATAAATAGCTTTTTAAAGTTATTTTAAAGTTTAAGTTATTAATAATATTTTTTAAATTAATTTTATGCGCGCTTTTTTTTTTTAAATAAATAATGTTAAATTAAAGCAAAGTTTATTAAAGTTAAAAAATAAATTAAACAGTTAAATTATTTTAAAATATTATAACTTAAAATAAGTATAATAAAACTATTTTAAGCTTACTTTTAAATTATTTTTTAAATATTTAAATAAAATAACTTATTATAAAAAATAATCTGTTATGCGCTAAAGCGTTACTGTAAGCTATTGTACTAAAAGACCAAGGAATAGCAGATTAGCTGCTATTCCGTACAATTGCGTAAATATACCTAACAAGTGCCCCTTGGCTAGGTAGATATTGTAGTGTCCTACTGCTGCAAGCGTATTTGTACTTTTAAGCGGGTCGCACTATGCCCTATTACTTTTTTGCCCAGGTACAAATTCGAACTAAAGATTGCTAGTAACTAAAATTAACTTTCTAACAACAACCGCGTAGCCGTTACAGCGGACGAAGTTATAGTACTACAACTGTTTAACTAACGGTTCCGTAGTCGAATAAGATAGGTCTACAGTTAACGCAATCTAATTTAAATCGTACAGCAGATCGGCCGTTCGACTGCTCGAACGGGGGGCTTTATAATCCGCAATTTAAAATCGTTATAAAGGCACCACTTGTTATACGCTAAAGCGTTACTATAAGCTATTACACTAAAAGACTAAGAAATAGCAGATTAACTACTATTTTATATAATTACGTATATATACTTAATATAATTATTTTTATATAATAAATTATTTTTAATAATAAAAATATTAAAAATATTTATAATAATTTATTTATATTTATTAAAAATATAACTTATTATAAATATTAATAAAGTTATAATATTAATAAATTTAAACTTTTTTTTAAAAAAAAATAAAGTTTAAAGTTATTAAAATAGCTTATTATTTAATAAACAAGCTATTTTTTAAATTTTATAACTTATATTTTATATTTTATATTTTATAACTTATATTTTTTTATAAAAAAAGTTATTAACTTTTTTTTATAATATTTTTTTATGATTTTTTTTGTTTTTTTTTATATATTCTTATTTTTATTTATAAGCATTTATATTTTGTTTTTTTTTATATTTAATGTTATAATAAAAAAAAAAAGCAGTTTAAAAGCGTTTTTTTAGTTTATTTTTTAATTATATTAATAATTACTTTTAAGTTTTAACTTATAAAGTAGCTTATAATGTAATAAATGTAATAAAGGCAGCGTGGTTTAAGCATTAATATACTTATATTAAGAGAAAATAATCTACTTAAAGAACAAAAAGAACAAGAACTACAGGTACTGTAAAAGCAAGCAATTTATATACAGGTATTGTGGGTAGCAGTTATTGAATGCACCTGCAGTCATTAAATACAGCCATCATTGAATGAAGTGCTTCAATGGGCTATTATGAACACGCGTAGCCACAACCACTGCCGCACTAGCCCCACTCATTAGCCACACAGACCCTGGTGGGTCCAGTAGGTCTGTGACATATAGCTATAAATAAAAAAAGTTTTTATTAATATAACTTTATTTAATTAATGTAAGTATAAAATATATAAGTAAAAAAGAAAAGAAAAGGGCGTATATAAATAAATAGCCTTTAAAAGTTGCTTTTTTTTTAAATTATTAAAAAAAAATATATTAAAACTAAACTAAAAAAAACAAATAAAACATATAAAGTATAATAGTCCTAAAAAAAGTAAACATAAAATTATAATTTAACGTGCTTATAAAAATAAAAAAATAGGATTTATACTGTAAATGTATTAAATAGTATATATAATAAATAGCTTAACTATGTTTTAATGTTTATAAGGAAGCTTAAGACCCTGTTACGCAGGGTACCCCTATGACGTTAAACACTATTAATCAATTAATTAACCATCCCGATTTTCTTACTTCTCAACATACGGTTCTCTCTCGAACAGACACCCACCATCACTATCAGGTGATGCTATAGCTGCGATGACTACCAGGGCACCCTCGTAAGTTAAGTTCATTTTCGCGGCTTCTGTCTCTCAGTCTCCTGCGTCGTCTTCAATGATGCTCAGAGAACCGATCCACATTACATTGTCAGGGAACTGGTTCACACCTACCCTAGGGTGTAGAACTAGTGGATCCTGTGTATACAAGTGATTGAAACCTCCTTGATTTGGGGGGTTCGGGAATCAATTGATCACTCTACTGAGCCCTAACTACCTTCCTGGCTGCAAGCAGCTATATATATTCACTCTAAGAAATTACCTCTGACAGGAATGCGGTGATGTTTTTTGAAGATTGGTGATATTGGACATTGCCACTGGTATCCGGCATCTCGCCTGACACCTCCTCATCGTCGGATGATAATTCCCAATTTTGGTAATTAGATTCATTGTCGCCAATGGAACTGGATACGGAAAACGCGGCAGATTCCCTGTTCTCAATGTTATCTCCACCGTCAGGTGCGGAAAGCATACGAATCATAAGCATCGTGAAGGTGTTTAAAAGGCCTGCGACATGGAAATTCATCTGCCTTATAGGAATTGGTTTTGAAGAATGATCTCCTGATTCCTTAGGTATATCGCAAAGATGTTTCGAGACGGTTGTATCGGGATCCGTTTTTTGAATTTCAGACGCATCGGCCGCTGCGTTCTCTGTTCTAGCGTCGTACTCGATAGTATAACAGCAGAATGGGCAGACACCAGTGGGCCGATTAATTAGAACGGTATTGTGGCGAGCCATTGTCTGTATCTCGTCTGTAGCAACCTCCTTGTGCGATTTTTCAACATGCCTGACTAGCTTTGCGTCAGTAGTAAAGCGTGGAGTACCCGTCTCGTTTGTGCCCGGATGGTCAAGGTCGCAGATCCAAGTTAGCTAGCAAATCCTCACCAGAGATAACTGCATACCTCCATTCCAATGGCGTCTTTAACATGCTTGCCGGATGGTCTTCAAGACACCATTCACATTTGGCGTCCCAGGCATCGCCATTAATCGCCTGCGGGGGAGAGTAATTGACAGATCCTATTCGTATGGACGTTTTGGGCGGTAAGGGAGTCTCCAGCGTCCGCGTCTCGAGAAACTGCTTACGAAATACCCGTGTGTCAAAGGCCGATGAAAAGATTGATGTTTTAGCTTGACCCCCTTTAGCTTCTTGCATATCTACCTGGGTATAAAGTCGAGATGACGGAATATGCGAGTATCTCAAAAGAACTAACACAATTGTTGTTGACCAGCGGCTTGGTTCGAGACATTAACTGCCCTGCTGACAGTTGGCGGATGACCACACCGAGTCTGTGTAGGCGATCTAGAGCGCTTTCGATATCGCAAAGATCGGCTTTAAGAGCAGAAGATATTCGAAGGCTCTCATCGTCGGTATGTTCATCTTAATGCAGTTCATTGGCGACATTGCTCGCTGTCATTTTGTTAGCTATTAATAATGATGAAGAGTTCGTGAGAGCCTGAGAGCTTGCCAGTCTCGGGTTCTAATTGAGTACTTGTAGTTGTTGTAGCATCAAGCTCCTGGCCTCAGGGCACTTCCTCAAAAGGTGACCTAAATTAAGCCTGTCGTTGGCGAAGACTTCGAGGGAAGCTATCCATGTCTCAAACGCTGTTGGTACTCCTTAACTAAATATTTAGAACCGTGTTCATGCTCCAGATGTGCTAAGATTTCAGCGAAGGGTCCCCAGCACCTCTGTGCTGAAAGAGATATCTAATCATTGGCTTGATCATTCAAAGACACAATGGCGAGACCGGTGGATATAGTCCTACCATTGACCATTGGTACCTATATACGGATGGATTATCTGAAGTTAGCTGATAATCACGAAGACAGATGCCAAAATCAATGATTCCTTACAGACGAGCACTATGCAATGCCCGGGTCACTCTGTTTGATGGATACTCAGTTTTGTACTTGGGATTTCGAAGATTTAGGAGGCTTGCAGCTGATATATCGTATTTGGGTCACGTCAATGGACAAGCTTACGTGGGAGTCGGGCATTTTGGGCATTTATGTCAGCCCTGAACCGAAGGAAGAAAAGCTGTATGTAATCGAGGCTTTCATCCCTTCTTGGGTACCTAGAGAGCTCTCGCTTACTGCAAGGGCCACCTTGGTCCGGCCTTCAATTTATCACCCGAGACCACCTTACATTGTTATTACAGTTGCAAGACACACTGGCCAGAATACTAGATTCGGAGAGCGGCTTAATTTCGATTGGCTAGTCCCTAGAGCAATACCAACTTCGATCAAGCCCCTGGGAGCGAGAGACTAAACTCTCTGAGTTAGCACATCACGGACAGGAAATGCCCTTCTTAGCGATTTGTGTCTCTTTCAATATTTTCCTGTAACAATCAGATATCATCTGCTTGATCTAGAATCTTAGCGTATCTTCAGACGGAGCAGCTCTACCGACTGCAGCCCAGAATGGTGACGGAGCACTAGTCTCCGTCTCCGACCAACACGCCAGTCCGCTACGGATCATGAAAGCCACGGAGTCGCTGAGCGACTGTCCGTCTTCGACGAGTATAGATATCATCTTCAACTAGGTCTTGAAAAAATGAAAATTGAAATCATTGCTTGGCTTTGACATTTTGCTGTATATTAGCAAGAGATAATCAATATGCGGTGGGCACCTTGGTCACTCCTAGCGACCGGCATCGTCGGCGGAGCGAATGCGGCCGCGCTAACCAAAGTGACTGAAAACTTCGGCGCAAACCCGAGAAACGTGGGATTTTATATCTACGTTCCAGATAAGCTTGCGGCAAATCCCCCGATCTTAGTCAACCCACACTGGTGCCACGGCGATGCGCAAGCATGCTACGCCGGATCGCAGTACGCGACTATGGCATCGAAATATGGCTTCATAGTCATATATCCAGATAGTCCTAACACTGCTGATAAATGCTGGGACGTGTCGTCGAATGCTACCTTGGCGCATAATGCGGGTGGTGACAGCTTGGGAATAGTCAATATGGTTCGCTGGACACTGAACAAGTACAAGGGCGATCCCAAACGGGTATTCGTCACAGGTGTGTCTTCGGGCGCGATGATGACAAGCACACTCATTGGGGCATACCCGGACGTCTTCGCCGCTGGCTCTGCATTTGCCGGTGTTCCTTTCGGTTGTTTCGCCGGGAATGGGTACGGCGTTTGGAGCGACGCGTGTGCGACGGGGAAAATCACACACACGCCAGCGGAGTGGGCGGCGTTAGTCAAGGCGGCCTATCCCGGATACAGCGGTTGGCGGCCGAAGATGCAGATTTTCCACGGCACCGTGGATGAGACGCTGAATTACACGAACTTTGGGGAAGAGGTCAAAGAATGGAATGCGGTTCTAGGCTACAGCCAGGCACCCACCGTTACGACGGCCAATACACCTGTCAGCAACTGGACGAAGTACACATATGGTAACAAAGATTGGTTTGAGGCCTATAGTGCTGGAGGCGTGTCGCATAATATTCAGAACCAGGAGGCGGTGGTTATGTCTTGGTTTGATCTTACCTGTACCTCGGGGAGTTGCTTCAGTTGGGGCACAGGTGGTGCCTGATTAGACAAACAGTAGATTAAACTAGGTCTAAATAAACTAATAAAATCTAACGATCCGGTTTTCAACTATGCCAGGTGAAAGCAATTCTTTAGCTCTGTAAAGGATAGACTTGGATGGACGTGTTATAAAAATGCTACACATAGCAAACAAGGGGGAGCTCCCCCGCAGGGTGGCCCACTTAGATCCACGATACACTCTGTAGCTAGGTAGATTAAGAAAATACAGAAGTCAGGATCTTCCTATGTTTATCATCTTCCTATGTTTATCACGATGTACAGACTTTAAATCCACATTATCCTTAATAATCCTCTTTTGGTGAGGATTTACTTTCAGTTCAAATGCTGCACAAAAATCAACAACAAAACGGGCAAAATGATGACCTCGCTGGGGGTCGAACCCAGAATCTCCTGATTATCATGAAGAGTCACATTAATTAACTCTTTCTCGTAGTCAGACGCCTTGCCATTGGGCCACGAGGCCGATTATTTGTTATTGATGGGAGTGGCTTAACAAGGGTCTATCACTATTCCAAATTTAGCCAAATGAGGGGTCTAATGGCGGGGTATCCAACTTACCCCTCAGGTGTCTTTCTCTTATGAGCGAAGAGCGTATAGGTACTTTGAAGCTCCAACAAGTGATCTTGCAATTTATACCTATTTGCGGCTACTGCATAGGCATAGGCTTTTGGGTTCTATGGCTATGTTTTCGAATGATAAATGATCACATACGACCAATACATATGAAAAGGAAGACGGCTTTAAACATGAATTGCGCTTTCTCTTTCCTGCCTTTTTAAGGTTTGAACTAGTAAAATCTGCACTGAGTTTCGTGAACTTTCTTCGTCGCCGTTCGCTAAATAAGCTGAGTAATAAGAAGACGGCTAGAGAATTAAGTAATACGGATCAACGCAAAGCATATATAGGTACTACATGCTATGTACATCGATGCTTGTGTGCGTCTAAACACAACGTGGCGTGGTCTAGCATCAACATAAGTCTGAATCAGAAGGGGATATTGCTATCTCGAAAGGCATTAATTGGTCATATCCGAGATATGTAGTAGCAGCGCATGATATAGGAATCGCGACATTGGCTAGTATGTCGGGAACTATGAGAACTGTAGTGTGACTGAAGGTCAAAAGTTGCCAGAATGAGAGCTATTGTCTCAGCTTGCGAGTCTTTATGATGTTATGTCACTTCGTCTTGGCGGAGAGTAACTGACAGAAAACGCTATATGGCCATGTTCATGTTCGATGGCGGAAATGAGATTGATCGAGAAAGATCACGTTCACTGTCTGAGAGCATCAATCACCTGCTTCAATAAAATGCAAGTCAAAGCAGCGAGTCGCGAGACCGCATCGACTAGTCCATTTTCGCAGCTGTGGAATGAACTGACAGAAAGAGATTGGCCGTTACACGGAACTCGCCATCCCGCTTGTTTTGCCGCAACAGTGACATTTTATCATGATTATGAACTGTAAGAAAACATTCGAGTCTAGGTTTAAGCATAGTAGGCGCTAACCGTAAAGGTACCTAGTATCTTAATACTCGTACTAATAAAGGAAGTCATACAGTCTATAATACCATTCTGGAACCGTCGAAACTTCACGATGCCTTCTCGTAGAGCCGAAGAACTCATTGCGCTTCTTGATAACATTGAAGTATCTGACTATAAAGGTGATTCGAGTAGCCATGGTGATCGCGTACTAATCGCAGAGGCTGCGCGGCGACTCCTCGCTCGCCTGGAGACACCTTTCGAGCGGTGTGTATAAAACCCTCACGCTCCTTACTCTCTTTTTTCATACAATCTAGCGATTTCTTCGTCTTGAGACCTAAGAATGGAAAGTAACATACTTCTATGCACGCAGTGCATGGCGACTCTCTTGGATCAACGGTAATGTCCACGCGGCAATACAAATCATCTTAGATCTCGGGATCTGGGAAGGCTGGTACTCAAGCAAGCGACGTGAAATCTCAGTATTAGAGCTCCACGCTCTAGCTCGAGAACCATGCGATCTAAATCTTCTCCGTAAGTCGTTTCATTCTGCTGCGCATCTCATATGAAATCAGATTCAACACGGGTGTTAAAATGCACTCTAGTGATAATGATGAGGGCAGCCACTAATGACATGTGCAAGGCCGTTTACTTCGGCTTTTGACTGTTGAGCATGTCATTCAGGAGCTAGGGGAAGATCGATACGGTGCGACTGCCTTCTCAGATGCTTTAGGTCAGAAGGAAGAATCTGTCGCGCAGACAATCCTGTCAGGGTACGTAACAAGCTCATTGCAACCCCGTGTTTTTCTTTCGCTCATACGCTCTTAAAAGAACGCATCATGGCTTGGATTCAAGTCGGAACTTGCCTCGCTTCTTATCACGGACGGGATATGCAGAGCCCTTAGACCCAAAAAACACGAGTTACATGGACCTCACCCCAGATCGCCTTGGTATGTTCGAACGATGCCGCGCAGATTCGGGATGTCAAGCCAGTTTCATCGGATTTATGCGCGGACTTGCGGCTTACAAGTTAGACTGGACCGAGATTTACGATACGAAAATTTTAATGCGTGATTTCGACGCTTATGGAGAAGAGGCGCTTCTAGTCGACATAGGAGGTGCTCATGCTGTTGATTTAGAGCGTCTGCTACGTCGGTATCCCGATTTACCAAGCGGAAAGCTCATATTACAGGATACGCCAGATGTCATTGCGATGGCGACAGTGAGTGAAAAGATTCAGGTCATGGGATGTGACTTTTTTACACCTCAGCCCGTAAAAGGTAATCAAGAGACGTCACTTGCCCCAGTCTTTAGGTCAACTTGGACGGCATGATGGTGTTGCTAACACATTATTATGGCTTAGGGGCTCGGGCCTACTTCATGCATGCAATCCTCCACGACTGGGACGACGCCGATGCTAGTCGCATCCTCAACAATGTTGCCGCAGCAATGACTAAGGAGTATTCAAAACTTCTACTTTATGAGAGCGTTCTCGTTAGTAAGGGCGCGACAATGTACCAAACTGTCGCAGACGTCAGTATCATGCACCTTATCTCAGCAGCCGAGCGAACAGAAGGAAGGTGGAGAGAGCTTCTTCAGGCTGCCGGCTTCAGGGTGTGCAAGATATGGTGTCATCCTTCGTCGTTGGAGAGCGTGATCGAGGCCGAATTGATATAGATCGGTTCCGGTAAGAGAGCAAGATAGAAAAGGCCATTCGACACGTCCAAATTGAATGTGCGGAACGTCGAGTAACAGTAATCAAGCGACCTATTGGTCATGATCTCGTAAATTCGTAATGGCATTCTACTCATCCAGTCAGATAATTCTCATCTTTTTGATCTCATATCAGTTCCCTATGTCATATCTCAATCCTTGACTCATTGTGCCTTCTCTTTCTTGTACCTCGTTTCCAGCCCTCAGCTCACTTCGAGAACAGAATCTTTTCAGTTTTCCATCTCAAAGTCTCTTATTCTTATCACTCTCGCGTCGCTGTGTCAAAAGTGCAATCCCTGTGATGACTGCACCTGCACCCTCCCAGATCGCTGGTATGCTCCAACCCTGGGAAAAGAAAACCGCGGTGGTGAGTAGCCGCATAGGTACAGTAGCGGCGAAGAATGTCGAGTTTTCTTGGTACGCTGCCAATGTATAGTACAGCCCCATCGCGATAGCGGCGAGCGCGTTACCTCGAGCCACGGGCGTGCAGGCGAGAGGGAAGTTGAGCTGCGCAGCCGACGAGGACGGGTTGATCAGGGATGAGATGCCCGCTAAGAACGCTGTGGCACCGAAAATGTAGATCGTGAGGGCTGCTGGGGAAGGCATATTGTGGTCAAGACTTGGGTAAGAGCGAAAGAGGGACTATGATTGTGATATTAGGCCATCCCGTTTGTATGTGAACGACTCGGGTGAAGCATGTGTACCGTGACCTCGATTACCACTGTTTGCCAAAAGGGTAAATCAGTCCAAGCTCCACATAATACCTGCACGAGGTTGGATTATCCTTGCAAGAATAGCCCTGTGAGGGCCAAGACAAGGACTAAAATAGTGGTCATGATACACTAGCTAGCGGTTAGCGACATTAGACCCAACATCTGTCCTGCCGGCGGCAGTAGACGAAATTATGTACGACATTCGGTCTCTATGTGTGGTAATAGTATGAATATACAGCTTTGATGATGTAAGGTCATTAAAGTCATTAAAACACCTAAAAAGTCCGATGAAAGTGTTAGTATAGAAGATCGTCAGAAGATATGTCCATTTGTATTGCGAGTGTGCTTAGATATCATCATCGTTTTTGCTGAATCAACTGATTACTCTCATCGGGAGCGGACGCCAGCAATTACTTTACGCTGCTGCAGCCAATCTAGGTTAACGCAATAACACACATCACCGGAAAGCTTAATAGCACAATTAACACTTGCTTTCCTAAAGAAGCTTGTTTTGTTCCAGAATGGCTCTTCCTAAAGACCATGTTTGTGTCGAGCGCAATCCGGATTAGATATCGCTATGCGACCACCTCATGCATCTATTTTACGAAAAATCCCGCCAAACCAGCATCTAATACCAACCCATTTTTCACTTCTGAGCCCAAGTCTTCCTACCATATCTTCAGTAACAGCGGTCTCTCTGATTCCCGTTCCTTCTTCCTCTATCTCAACCTCCAATCCATGCTTTCGCGCTTCTAGCAACAATTCTTCGACGGTGTGCGCGTAGCTAGTTGGTCGTATCTTCTCGCCTGTGGTAGTGTCCACGAACCCAGCTTGTGAGATCCCGCCCATTTCAGAGTGCATGTTCGTAAGTAGTAGCACGCCCCCAGGGCGCAAAATCTGTGCTACGTGCGCAAAGAATACAGGAAGCGGAACGTGTTCGATGACTAGGGTGCTAATGACCGCGTCCGCTGTATGAGGTGCGACAGATGCTGGAGAGGAAGAAGTGGCCATCATGTCGAAAATATCGAAGCGAAGATTGGGCTGGCTCTCCGCAAATTTAAGGCCTGGGTTCGTGATAGAAAGCCTCTTTTCTGCCACCTCCAACATGCCTTTGCTGGAATCCAGGGCAATGATCTCGCACTTGGGAATTCCGAGCAGGAGCGCTGTGTTGCGGCCGGTACCGCAACCCAAGTCCACAACACGCCAAGGCTTGGATGATTTAATCGACATCATAAAGCGTGGGAAAAGCGTCTTGAGCTCCAGATCGTCGAGTGCCTGCAGGAAGTTCCCATCGCTATCATAGACTTTCGCCCATCTGTCGTAAGCTTCGTTTGTGGGAAGATAGCGGACGGCTTTGAACGGCGGATCTGCAGTTCTCGATTGTGTCATTGTGGAAGAATAGAGTGATATAAGTAAAATGCGAGAAATTGAGCATCTAATAAAAGGTATAATTGTTGTTTGAGCAACTGTATCGTCAATTGATAGTAGCGTTGGGAAGAGGGCTCTATAGCCTATAAGATAACGATACTCAGGTACCTAGCGTCGTCTCAATGAGTCATTGGCCGGTCAGAATATTCATACATATCAGAAGTACTCTATAGATGTGTCCATAGATAATCAAGTGTATAATTATCGTTTTTTCCGCATTAAGGGTTAAAAATCACGGGTTTTGCAGATGTCGAATGCAGCGAGCACTGAGGTCTTTCACAAGATATTGGTGAACCTACTCAATCGGACCGTAGTGGGTTATGCAATTAAAGCATATTAGATCAACTGGTAAATCGATATTGAAAATGCGCCTAGAGTTGATAGTAGATTAGGTGAAAGTAACCCCTATTTATCGCGCCGGCCTACCTCAGACTTTCGGTCTCCTCATCTAAATATTGTTCACGGCTATCCCCACTGACAAGGATCACCAACCACGAAAACTATTTGTAGCAATTACCCAGTGTTTGTACCTGTTCCAGCGAAAAGTTCTGACGAAAGGTAGAAGGCGTTTGATAGCGCACCTTCTACGGACTGCTTCAAGCTCACCCAGCTATGCAACCCACATCTCTCAACAAGCGGCCTACGTTGTACCGCACTAACCGCCTTCCTATAGCGCTCTGCAAAAATAGACGGCACCGATTTCGCTAGCATGTACTGTTTGACACGCTCTTGAACTTCGCTGTCACTGTTGGCGTAGGCGCCGACTGGGAAATAAACAGTGCCTACAGTTCGACGCCTGGGATTATTCGTGAAGGCAAAGCTAGATAAAAGAGGCTTCCCCGTGTAGGGACCAAGAGAGCCAGCCATAGACTCACAGAACCGTAGGATCTCGAAGTCATACGTATGCGGGCAAATCGCTCCGTGCTTGCGTGCGATATCACGCGCAGAAGCAGCTTCATGAGTCATGTATACTCCGACGCGAGCGTTGGCCTGGTCGGGAGTTAGGTCGAGAGAAATATACGCAACGGCGTCGGTAGGAGTCATATTTCTCTCTACTAGGTCCCATTCACTAGCCATTCCCAGACGTTCAAAAGCCTCTCGTAACGAGGACAGGGCGTTGCGTTTCCCAGATGCGCAGGGGTTAAGATATATCGTCCATTTAGGTCCCGCCTTGCTTACCGAGCAGCTATGCCATGCAGCAAAGTCCCCTTCGGGTTTTTCTGGCATAAAAATATCCCGAACGAGCTCGAACGTGTCTAGAGAAACTGTTGTACCATGTCTCATAACGATGGCTTCATTTAGATGCAATGCTCTTTCTTGAAGTTGTGTCAGACTGTGGCTTTTTGATTGAGCTTCGACCAAGAGCCGTAGCTCTGCTTCGCCGGTTGCCTGATCCATCACAACTGAGTACTCAAAGGGCGAGCCGTCATTTCTCGCGGAAGAAGTCCAGCGCGATGGATCAGTTGATCGTGGGACCATCGTCTGACCCCACCCATCGACTAATAGGAGAAGAGCGTTAAGCAACTTCGTCCTTGAGACCCCGTCTTGCCCAATTGCTCGAGATAGGTAGGTTATTTGGCGTTTCGCCTCACTAAGATATGTGCCCACAATGTTGCAGTCCATGGGAACAGGTTTCATTCCACATGAGAAGTGTCGAAGCACCATATCTTTGCCTCTAGTAATCTCTACATTTGGTAGGGTGTGTCTGCGGTCATAAAGCGCTTTAATGGCCGCAACTGTGTAGTTGATGTGCGCATCCGAAAGAACGTGTCGTGGTACAGCAAACCTAACTAGATTTGGTATTGTTTTACGCTCCTCAGCAGATTTCTTGTCCCATTCCCATGCGAAGGGACCGGATTCAAATGCTCGTATCCCATATTCCTTAAGAAGCTCCAGGGTGAATCCTACCGCGGGAAAGTCTCCCAGTTGTCTATCACAACCGTAGAAAAATTCGTCCATGTCTAGGTAGACTGCGTGCCCTCCAGCAGGCAGAACGACCGGCAAGTTGCTGGCACTTAGCTTCTGGGCGAAAGATTGCACTTGAGAAATACGGTTGCGGAGGTAAGTCTCTTTTGTAACCTCATACAAACCGGCGACAGCTGTCATTAAATCGCGACCGCTCACTGTGATTATTGTCATTAATCCTGATCAATCATTCAGCTTCTTCTCACATGTACTTACTACCTCCATAGGAGTCGTTTCCATAACACAATATTTGTCGCTGCTTCAAGCGCTGACCTATGCCTTGGTATTGCTCCGCGAAGAGTGATTTGTCCCGAAAACATAAAACACCACCCATATTCGAGAGACCATCCTTCTTCAAACTGATAGTAAACCCGTCCACATAAGAAAACATCTCCTGTACAATGTCGGCAACCGGCATATCGGTATATCCATTTTCAGAGTTATGTATGAACCACGCATTCTCCGCAAATCGGCACGCGTCGAAAAATACTGGTATCCCTTTACGTTTCGCCAACTCGGCTGTCTCTTTGATATTTGCCATTGAGACGGGCTGTGCGGCAGCCCAGTTGTTCGTGATTGTGATTAAAATCAATTTCACTTGCCCCGGATGTCTGTCGATGAAAGACTCCGCTGTAGTCACGTTTAAGTTACCCAGAAAGGGATTTGGCCCTTCGGGAGGCTTCCGTTTGGGCATACTTTGGACGAAGTTGTGGATCTCGAATCCTGCAACTGTAGCATCTAAATGAAATTGAATGTTAGAACATGCCTCTTATATTGAACATTCAGTTCATTTTTTAGTAATTAAAAGCAAAGAATATTTGGGTGGATTGCGTACTGGCTGCCGTTGTATCAAAGAAACCATTACTTATAACGATCGGTGGTGGAGAAAGGGCCCCCTGCGGTATTTGTACGATCATCTCTCGAAGTGTGGAAAACAACAGGAACTCAGCACAACGGCCTTGTGGAACAATAAAGAAGTTGGGACGTTCAAGCTGATGTTGTCCTCCATTTACGAAGCCGTCTTCGTGTGGCAGTAGGAGCTTTTTACGATAGAAATCGCTATCGGCCATCCCAATAAGAATGGAGTGGAAGACACGCTGCCTATTACTGCTACCGCGCTCGAATATATCGCGGAATGCGTCTAACAAGCAATAGTATCCCCAGTTACGCCCGTAGCTTTCATCAGCTCTTATCACTATCATGTACTGGTCAGTTGCTGCATTATCACATCGTAGGTTTCCATATTTTCGTCTTATATTTGTCAGGGGCAAATACTGCTGTGAAAGAAATTCGGAAAGGTTTGGGATATGAACATGAAAATTCTCACATGCAGCCCACTGTAGATCTGTCATAGCCGAGGTACCTGAATCCGAGAGGAAATCGCAAGTGACGAGACCGGCAGGAAAGGCAAATACGTTATATTCGACATCTTGAAGAATATTCTCACGCTCAAGCGGCGTGGTTGATATAAGAGACCTGACAATAACTGCGTTATGTGATGGAGGATTGAGGTAAGGGTGAGAATTGGAAGATGCCATTTTCTGACGCCTGAAGTTTCTCTCACTTCGGTTTCTAGACTATATGAATATTCAAATGTCGATTTGTGGGATGATTTGGTGTAATTATATGTAGGTCAAGTTCAGTCCGAAGAACAATAAGCAAGGGGTAGATCGCAAGCTTCCGATTAGAGTGACTGTGCTAGAGTGAAATAGGCATGGATAGAGCATCCGGCTTCTTGATTACGTCTAAATAGAAATCTCTTCCTATATACATGGGATGTCTTGTCCCTTGTATCATACATATTGTGACAGATAGTGCCGGGTCGTGGGGTCAGATGGTCTTATCTTCATGAAAGGATTAGATTCATCCGGCCGGGGTCGGATCTAGTCTGCGTGCTCTCTTCTCTCGGATTCGTCCTGTTCGCTTCTATCATCGGCCGCATCCGTATCTTTCTCTCCGGACTAAATCCTGGAGTGTTCTAAGTGCGTGGACATCTCTCGGCCTACTCGGATCACCTTCTCGATCCTCCAGGGTATCCTCAACTAGGTAGTAAGCATCACCACACCGAATACCAATAGCGCGGCATTCTTGACTTATTTATCTCCAACTGACAGATGGATACGGCATGGCTCAACCTATCATTTAACCTACTAGTAGTTGCTTATCAAACTGCTAGCCGGTCCGAAAATCGACGAAACTAGCCACAATTATCTCGCTGCTTGAACAGACACTTGTATATAGTTCTCTTGAAGCTGAGCTAATGACAACGTCTAGGCTGATTCGCCGACCTCAAGAAGTGGCACCAGCCCTGCGCCTCACTCCAAACATGTGGCATATTAGGCAGAGCTCACTACGTTGCTTGTGTAGCACAGAGATTAGTTGCATTGTTCATCATGGTGGTCATCAATTGAATTCGAGTAAGAGCTTGCTGCCACGATAACTCAAGAATTTCCAATCACATCACATCAGTCTGTCCTAGGCCCACAAGCTTTCCCCATGTTCTTTCTCACCGGTGCAAATAGTTTCGCATGTTTCTGTTATGACTTTCAGGCCGTGATACCATAAATGTTCGCCAGTTCCAGTTACGGCTAACCTCTGTTTGACAATCCTGCTCTCGCTATTCGACTTCTCAGGATTGAAGCATTCTTATGACAAAGAGATGGTTTCCATAGCTGCTTAGTCCTAAGATTGCTGTACACCGGCAGTCTAGTACGGTCTAGGGTCAGACTAACTCGGTGAAATGATTTCTTTTCAATATTTCCGCCACCATTGTTGGTACCCTTTTCGTATTACCACTCCGGCCTATTACCCCGATTTGGCCCGCTCTGCCCAACAAATGCGAGCTTGACGGTTTTAGGAAGTTTGCAAGCCAGTGATTCTCCCCAATTGGTTCATTGCCCTTTGTTGCTGATGATTGCACCCTGTATTGGTATCAGAACATCAGCCCGAGTTGTCGTCACGCTACCGGCGCTGTGCTATGCTATTGGCTGCTTCGCCCCCGCCATCACACACATGTCGTCGGTATTTCGGTACCGAGACCGTCTCCGAAGCCTAGAAAAGCCACTCAGCCGCCTCCTCCCCCCTTCTCACGCTAGGTTCACACTAGGTTCACACAAATATCTGCGAAAGATGGTACTGCGCCGACACGTTTGAACGGAGGTTGATCATGGGACCGAGATAATTGTGGCAATTTGTTGAAACATCTCGCACGAGTAAAATCGGGTACGTTCGAGGAAGAATGAAGCTGTGTTACTGGACGTCTCTACGTACTCAGCTGACACTGCTTATTCCTCAATTGCTATCTCCTTCTCCAGACCTGGTTCACTATGTAGCGGAGCTCACACGTGTTGTCTCACCTTTTTTTAAGGCCCAAGCCTCGACGTTCAGCGTGTACCGCGGATGTATCCCTCTCCAATGAAGTGACATGGACTTGCCGCCATGTCCGGCCTGGAAACCTAATAAATATGAGTATTGCTGGCTTCATCAAATACATACGTCGTCCTACCCCTTAAAGTGGTTTATTTTGTCTTCTCACTTGCACCATTAACTGTTAACCTTAATCCAATATCGAGTAGATCAGCCGGCGCCTCTTTAAATGACGCGTTGAATATCATGAGATCAATAGATCATCCTATTTAGCGTAAATAGACTCATTCTAATTCGCATATGGAAATAGGTTTGCCCTGCGCCCAATATGTCCATTAAGACGCTTTATATCACATATTGTTCGTTGACTATATGGAAGTATATACTATGGAAGGTCTTCTACGCTTGAAAGAAGTATAGATAAGAAGAATATAGAAGAGCGGATCATTGGCATTCCTCCTAGCCTTCTGCCCTTTGAAGCCCTTGTGGTCATTTTGCGTGCTCCTATCGGGTGCATTTTTCTCACTTCCGCTCACACCACTTCGTTGATAGTGCAGATTGCCTTCTTTGTATTATGCAAGTTGGTAGACGTTGGTAAGCATTTCCGGAGCTATACACTAGAGTCTTCTCGGGATTTCAAGTCCCTGTCGAACCCACCCCAGGATGCTCAAGGACTGATCATAAGCCTTGAAATCTTTTTGGTCATTAGTCATATCTTTCTAGAGTAAAGAATAATTAGGGATGGTGTGTTGATATTATGTGGGAGACCACTCATTGTAGCTTTTCCTAATTATCGTCGCTCTCTAGGATCGTGAATAATGTCATCTCTACACGGATGACTCTTCCGGTCGTTTCGAAGACCGTTCATGAGACACGAAAAAGGTGATACGATTGATAAAGTGCTCATTGCGTGACAGTGACAAGCACCAGGATCCGTCACACATAATCGAGTGCGACTTACACTTTCCTCGCTTTCTGTATGATCCCTCCCCTGGCCGATACAAACGACATCAACGAAGCCAAGCTGGAACATTAGTAACGGACTACGCAGTTCACTTCCAGAGATAACGAATAAACCTGCTGATTGGGCTAAGAATGATGCCTTCCGGAGGCTTGATACTGGAAATAAGATCGTGACCGATCATATTCTTCACACCCTGGAGATTATAAAGATAGGTGGCGGTTTATCAATCCGACTATGCAATCTTGGCAAGGGTCCAGACGGCGAAGTAGGATGTGTTTCGATAATCTACTCCAACGTGGCTTGTTTTTCTAAAAATGGATATTTCACAGATTGATCAAGTGAGTCCTGTTCTGTGACGATCACCTTGAACACAGGGCATGTATGTTGTAGCCAGGGACTAGCCCATGAAGGATGATAGAGGTTATGAGTACCCCGTACCAGAGATTCTGACTTTTCCTGCTCGCTAACAGCTAGATAGATGGATTTACTCCATCCAATAGCTCTCGAGCATTCAGAGTAAAACTACGTGCTTCCAGAACATGAAAGAAACTTGAAATGAAGACATGCGTCAATAACGACCCAATAACCGAGAGTAGAGGAACAGCCCCAAATCCAGGGTCTCTGAATATTATCATTAAGGAAATAAGCCCCTATTTAAATAATCCCAATGCTCTACACCTGATAGGAAATGTAGAAAACACTTTCATTGATATGGATTGCATACCTTTAGAACCAAACTTTTCACTTGTGTTGCAGACTACGGAAACCACAGATGATAGAACCAACATATCGCTGCCCCATTCCCAAGCATTGCTGTAACAAGGACTGAAAATCTAGGGCTTGAAAGAATATTCTAATTGTAATGATCTACTAGGGTGTCAAGACGGCCACAAGTCTAGTCTTCTCTTTCGGCGATTTACGTCTATACATGCGAATGCCTCACTTTTGCACCTCGCTTTCGTTTGCTTGATCTTATCCTTCTCGCTCCATATTACCCGTTCTTACGATCAGGCAAACACGAGTAATAAGTCTGCGATCTGCCGTTTATATAATTGTTTACATGATATCGGCGGCTCTGACCCGCGGTCTCGGATATGCAATCCAGTTCCAGTACCTTGGGTCAGCCAATTGCGCCTGGAACAAATGGCACGTATTCACCAACTTGGGTATAGCCTACCCTTGCGTAAGAATAAAGGTTCACGTATAATACATAGTTGGCCTACGAAATCATAACATGAGCTACTATGATGAGTTACGGTCAATATAGGAGAGGTAGTTCCGAGTAAATGGGTACATCAAGTCGTCTTCGCGGACGAAAAAGCTCACCATTTCACCTTTCTACAACGTAACTAGACTTTTCGAATTCTCGGATTTCACTTTCTTTTAATCATTTGTTCTCGTACTGTCTTACATGAGACTGCATAGCCCGTTTGCTTGAAATTGTCTAATGCCACTTGAATGATCATGAATTTGATTGGAGACTTCCATCGGCACCTAAAGTCGCAACTGGACATCAGTACTCCGAATTTAGGTACCAACAATGTATTAGATAGCTAGCTTATTCCAAGACGCGTAAGAAAACGTAACAACCAATCCCGATACCTCCGACGAAATCTCACCATCAACCACAACTACCAATTTACCGGGTGCGTGCCAGCTCATCGTTTCCCCGCTCGCAAACTACAGCAACAACACCGTGCGTGTTTCTTGTCGTCAGCCTGTGCCACTCCCACAAGTATCTGCGTTATGAACATAGAAATCAGCGGCAATGACGCTTGCGACTCAGTACACGCTGTTATTTCTAGCCTTCGCGATATACTTCACAACGTGTACTGCGAACTTGGCCCCCGGCGTAGCAGGGCCGCGTTGGCCATCATTCTTCGAAGCGCCTGATTTTCATTTGAATATTGCGAAAAGAGACGTCGAGGAAACCTTCACGCCTAAAGACAATGCCCCGGGACCGCGGTGGCCGACGATCTTCGAGGCGCCGGGTTTTCATCTTGATGTTGTGAAAAGGGACGTAGAGCGTGTCTTGAAGGGTGATGAGAACGCACCAGGACCTCGCTGGCCAACCATATTCAAGGCACCCGACTTTCACTTGAATATTGCTGCAAATGACATTTTGAACGCGCTCAAAGAATGGGCCGCACATGCAGATGAAGATCTTCATAGGGATCCCGGCGGGACGATACTTAGGGCTGCATGGGATGTTACCAAATTCGGAATCGTGATCGCGCCCGGAATCCTCTGGGGACCAGCTTTGAACTTACTAGGCTTTGGAATGGGAGGTGTCGGACAAGGTAGGTGTGATTGACGTCTTCATCAGCTCAAAACCCTAACACTACGCCCAGGTACCGCAGCAGCAGCCGCACACTCTGTAGCAGGCACAATAGCAGCTCGGTCTCCTTTCGCCCTTCTTCAGAGTGCTGGAGCCGGCGGTTATGGAGTTGCCGTTATGGACACCTTGACTAGAGGAGGCGTGCTTCTATTTGAAGGGGGCAAATGGGTCGCCAAACAATTTAATAATACTGGTACCTGAATTGGGATTTTCGAGTCGCATGGTCAAGTGAAATGCTACAAATAGCAGTCAAGTCTAGCGCTTAGCTATTGTATACGTAACAGAACAAGACTGACCACTTTTCAAGGTCTCGGAGACTCATTTACTTGTATCTAATGTATCATTCAAGATTCCTTGCAGCCTATCCTAAGTATAATCCATAGATGAGATGTATTTACCATCCGGGAAGAGATAGTTCATATCGCACATAATTCTAAAATCGATACGGCTCCAGATAGGCACCTCCCACAAACCAAGCTTTTCGCTGTTCGTCAACTCTCTCTGTTCCGCCAGCACCTCCCTATCTACTCACTCTTCACCGTCCATCCATTATCCAATCAGATAATGACACCCAACTGCTTCATATCGCTCTGTAGTTCCGCAGCGCGCTTCGAAAGGCGGAATACATCCAGGACGGGCATTTCGAAGAGAGTCTTTGCGACAAAATCGGCAGCGTGTTCGGGTGAGTCGACGAGCTCGGCCCATTTCTCGCGTTCCACGGCCGCCAGGGCCTCGAAATCCCCGATCTCGATCCCGCTCACCCGCGCCCGCGCCATGAAGTTGAGTGCGCGCGCGATTGTCTTCAGGTGATTGCTCAGCAGATTGTCTATTGTCTTGTTGCGCCGGTAGACGAGGTAGGAGTCGTTATCGTCGGTATTTTTAGTAGTATTTCCATTGTTGCTCCCATCATTGACAGAAGGCGCTTCGACATAGTCTGGCTCCTCCGACTTGGATGCCGACTCCTCTTCATCTTCTGACGAAGAGGACGAATCGGAAAGCGCAGGCTCATTAGGCGTCGATCCGGAACCGAAGAGCTTGGAAGCCTCGTGTCCCCGCTGCTTCATGAACTCAATGTACCGGGCTGCGGCCCCAGTGGTGAAGTCGATGTCCTCCAGTTTCACCTGCTTCTTGACAATCTCCTCTCTTCCAACGTTGACGTTGACGTTCAGTGATATATTATTTGAAGTGCCCTGGTTTCCCACGTCGACGCTTGCTGGCAGCTCCTCTACGTCGGTTTCGCCCTCGGCATCCGCGTCGGAGCCTAATTCTTCCACTTCCAGAGGCTCTCGTTGGATTATCGCATCATCGTCTACTGTCGATTTGTTCTGGACGCCTTCGTTAACAAGTGTTTTGTCGGAAGAACCTTGGCTTCCACCATCAACTTTCGCCCACGGACCGTCAATATCATCCTCGCCTTCAGTAGCATAGGCTCGACGAGCTCTCTCAGCACGTCGTCTCTCCTCGCGTATCTCACGCGGTTTCTTGCCGTCGATACGCGAACACCTGGGCGGACCAGGATCCACCTCCTCGATACCTACATCGCGTCCCGCCTCATCATCCGTAAGATCTACAAGGCGAGCTCTCTCAGCACTCCGTCTAGCCGCGCGTACCTCGCGCATCGACTTGCCACGGGAAGTAAACCCAGTTACAAGCGACTCGACACCCTCCATGAAATCACCCGATAGGTCATCGATCAGTGAAAGGCGGCGGTAGTTTAGAGGTCCCGCATCTTTCATTTCTACATCCTTGTCCTCGTTATCGGTAATGGTGAGGTAGTTGAACTCGCTGAGGCTGGTATTGCTGAGATTCGGAGAACTGGTATCCATGGGGCCGCTACCCTTTCTCGATATCGCCAGAAAGGCCCTAGGCCGGTCTTTCAGGCTTGAGGTGGTATCGGCATCTATACGTACTCGCTTCCATGCGATGCCTTTCTTCGTCTTCTCATTCTGGGCAGGTCTTTTTGTTGGCGCCATAACTGACTATTTCGCAAGATTTCGTGAAGCAAACGATCAACTCGGTCAACAAAAGTTCGGTTTTGACGAATAGGTTCCCATCTTACGGCACGCTGTAAATTGACATGCACATGCGGAGCCAGGCGTGAAGACCTCCATCATGGTGGAAGTCGTACTGGCTGACTGATTTGGTCTTTGACATAATTAATTGCTGGTTCCGGCGTTTGGTCTTGTCTTATGGTTTTAGGTCCTTTTTGGCTGAGACAATAGCCATTGTAGATACTGCTTTCAACATTCATGGAGTGGTATTAACTGCTTTGTCTCCATGCAGAATCATTCCAGTTCTGTCTCATAATCCACAATTGGGCGACATATTAGCTAGTGCTGGCACGATCTCACTAGCACATGCCCAACTGACAACTAGCTCGCCAGATAAACCATGTTACCACTCGCATAAACGATTAGTTGATTTGTGGTCATTTCAGAATTCTTTGGTGGACTGTCTATCGTAAGACTAAGACAAAAGCATCGTATCTAAGAAGTCTGAGCTGGACCGCTATGGCCTTAGCCCTTGGCGGCACCAGCCTTAATCAGAAGGATGTCACCATCCTCGACTACGTAATCTTTGCCCTTCGTCATGACCTTACCCTTGGCTTTAACTTCGGACTCATCTCCAAGCTCCTTTAGCATGTTATAATTGTATACAATGGCTTGGATGAACGTCTTCTCGAAGTCTGTGTGAATAACGCCAGCGGCCTGAGGCGCTTTGGTGCCTTCTCTAATGGTCCATTGTCGGACCTCGTCGGTACCAACAGTGAAGAAACTACGCAGATGCAATGCTTTCCGCATAGTTGTAACGATTTTAGGGAGTGCGGACTCAATTCCACACTTTTTGCATTCCTCTTCAGCTTCTGCGTCAGTTTCAAAGTGTGTCAAACGCTCTTCGAAGCAGACAGATATAGGAAGAATAGGGTCGCCAGCAGCGTGTTCCCTCATCCATTCCGCGATGTGGAAGAGATGCTTATTCTTCTTTCTTGTATAATCCTTCTCTGAAAGATTAACAAGGTATACGACTGGTTTTGCGGACAGTAAAAATAGGGTGTTGATGACCTCAACCTGTTCACATGAATCAGCTCATATTCTTCACACCGTGTTCTGCTATAAGAAAGAGAATGTGAACCAAAAATCAGAGCATGTTTTTTATCTCAGTGCGCACTCTGCGTTGTATAATTGAGGCACTCGAAGAGCTGGGATTAGTTCAGGCGCTATGGCCCTTTGTCATCATGAAAGGTGGAAATCTAGGACGGGGAATATAAGAAGCAAAGTGGTAATCTTACCTCCTTAGGCGACCAGTTGCCCTTTCGGACATCCTTGCCGTCTTTCAACCAAGCAAGGACCTTTTCCATGATGGACTCCTCTTCCTTGGCCTTCTTCACCTCCAGACTTTGACCACCAACACGTGTCTTTTTCTTCTGGTTTTCTATCGCCTTCTCGGCAAACTCGATATCTTTTGTTCGCAGCTCATCTGCAATAATGTCTAGATCTCTGACAGGGTTGACGTCACCTTCGACGTGAATGATCTCAGCGTCATCGAAACACCGAACGACCTGGAAGATGGCATCGACGGCGCGGATGTGCGATAAGAAAGCGTTACCGAGACCAGCACCAGTGGAAGCACCTCTGGTGAGACCAGCAATATCATAGACGGTTAAATGAGCTGGCACCCGGGACTTTGGGTTGTACTTTGAGCACAGCCAGTCATAACGCTCGTCTGGCACGATGACACGGGATTCCTCCGGATCAATAGTGGCGTAAGGGAAGTTCTATCATACCTATGTCAGAGACGAAGCAAACGCGTAGAGCAGCAAAGGGCTTACAGCGGGGTTGCCAAGGCTGCACTTGGTGATGGCCTGAAAGAGCGTGGACTTGCCGACGTTGGCAAGACCGACGATACCAGCCTTCAAGTTGTTGCCGGGACGGCCCAAAAGGACCTTCTCCTCGACCGCACCTTTCTTGGGAGCCATCTTAGGGGCTGAGCGTCGCTTAGCGTAGGTACGAGTGGTGATGTATATGGTGGTGCAACTAGGCACTTGAGTAGTAGAAGAGATGGGCAGGGAGAGAAACGCAGAGCTAGCTGCGATAGGTCGAAAAATGCGGGAGAGAGAAACGAAGGAGGGAGGAAGGAAGGTAGAGGGAGGCGTGGTGAAGGATGTTGGCTGTGGACCAGCCTCAAGGTCTCGTCAAACAAATAATATGACGTTTGTTTGAGTCAAAGACCAGGTTTTTTATTCGCTTCGGAATGTGGTCGAAGGAAGACCTTGTGAGAGAAAGAGGAGTTGGAGTTGGAGGTGGTTGGAGGTGATGATTGGATTGGGTTTTTGTGATGTCCTTTTGCATGAGGGGCAGAAGAGAAAAAAAAAAAGCTTGAGGCGCAAAGTGGATTCCTAGAAATTGGATTTCCCACTCCGTCCAATATTGCCCCGCCTGCTCGGGCTGGACGCCGTGGTTCTCAAGTGCCAAGAGGTCGGAAGTAAAGTTTCACCGAAACACCCCGCTTAATGAATTTCTTCCGTGTTGCATACTTTTATCTTAGCCCCGCATTCAGCCTCTCAGGACCCGACGTAACCTGGGGTCTTTAGCTGGGGAGTTTTTTGCTTGGGGGGGGGGGGGTTTTGCCAGGGTCCGCCCAAGAGACCCCCACTGTCACGTAGCAGCTCGGCAGCTCAGGCGCTGAAGCATCTGAAACAGTGAGGCCCTTGCCACAGCCAGGCAGCCCCATGTTCTTTCGCGAGCTGACTGGCTTAACACCCTTGTGCCAAGTCAATGGACGACGACTCGTAACGTGATTTATTTGTTGTTTCGTGACATCCGATGCATTCCTGTTGCCTACAACAGTTGCACAGTTGTGCATCGAGCACTACCTAATCTACTCTATGTTTATGATTGTCCTCGTATAAACTACCTAGGTAGCTGCTTCGAATACCCCTATCATCATAGCTCTGCTAGTCTGCCTACACTAATAGTAGCACCGGCTTGTTAACTAGGCGCTCTTGTCACCATATTTCCACTCTCTCAAACCAGCTCCAGCCCCTCGTTTCGCTAGCGTCCGTCCCATTGTGTTCGATATTTGGCAAATCTACACCTTCGAGTTGCTATCATGTCGTCCAAGAAGTCCTCATCTAGTAGGAACTCAAGGCAGTCGCATAGATCGACTTTGTCCCTAACAAGGACCGAAATCATCATCAATGTCTACGACCTTCTTCCCGTATGTCATTGTTGCCATAAGTGCAGTTCTGTACCATTGTTGCATTCGAATACACTCTCTGACTAATCATGCGTCTTATAGCCAGGCCGTCTCTCTTCCGTCCTATGGACCGTCGGCACGTCCCTTCTCCATTCCGGCGTGGCTATAAACGGCAAGGAATACGCATACGGAGGACATGACAGACCGGGCGTGACAGGCGTATACTGGACACAGCCCAAGACCGAACCACCAGGCGGCACGTTTCGAACCGAGATCCTGCAAGGCGTCACGTTCGCCACCCAGGCCGAGATCGACTCTATCATTCAGCGGGCCTCAGTCGAATTCGACGGCTCCGCCTACAATATCCTCACCAGGAACTGCAATCACTTTACTAGCTACCTCTGTCAAAAGCTGACGGGGCGGCCCGGCCCCGGATGGTTAAACCGTGCAGCTAGCATCGGTATCACGTTTCCTTGTATCGTGCCCCGCGACTGGATCGAGCCCCCAGATTACGAAACAGCCGAAGGCGAGTTACTGGGCGATGATAGCGACTACGACGCCCACGAGGGCTCGAGGATGCTCCGTTCCGAAAGTCGGAGAACCTTAGCGACTTCATCGCATAGCCATGACGACGACTCAGATCTTGATGAGGAATACCAGCGCAGTAACAGGTCAAAGGGGAAGCAGAAAAATACATTTAGAGACACCAGCGGGAGACGCTTGCCTGCTGCGGAGAGAGCCCCTGGAAGGTGATCGAGTATGTACTTGGGCGTGATCCTCGTACCTTTTTCGACTTATAGGACATTGTGGCGTTTGGCAAACAGGAAAGTGGGTTAATGCATGGGCGTTACGGAATGACCATCCGTCTGATTGATACCAAACTCAATTTCATTTTTCGGGGCGTATGGTAGCATTACGTATACTCTTTTTTGCTTTGGTAACTTGGAATGCATGTCACAACTGGATTGGATCTGCATTGTGCAGGAAATTTTACATGTTTGATCCTATAACATATGATACAAAACTTGAGGTCGTATTGGTTGTCCGCTCGTCTCCTCTGTACTTTGTGACTAGATAGCCACATTCTAACCCAATCTCTTGGGTTTTTGACTCCTCGTACCACCAAACTTCAACCTCGTACTGTCAGACACCCTCTTAATATTCGGCCGCAGCAGACGTCCCTCATTGCCTAGCAGCACCTTGGTAGCAGCCTCACGGCCCAGGCCGAAGCCGCGGAGCACGACCTCGAGGGCGGTGATCTTGCGGTGCCAGCCGCCCTGGTTCAACTTGTCGAGGACGTAGGCGCACAGCTGGTAGGCAGCATCGTAGGTGCCGCGCTTCGCCTTCTTGAAGCCGATCTGACCGGTGGACATGGAGACGATGGCGTTCCTGTTCGGCTTTGTGACGGTGATGTGAGTATTGTGCTTGTGCGCGTAGATGTGGAAGTGAAACGGCTCATGGTCCGGGCCCCAGTCCTCCTGCTTGCTTGTTGAGTCGCCGAGAATCGAGTCGCCGGTGTTCGGCTGGCCCATGGCCCGCGAGATGGTGTTCGTCGCTAACACCTGTTTGAGATCCGACATGAGGTCTTGACGGGGCGCCGCGGTCCGAGGCTGTGGATTGGCTAATAGCGCACCGAGAAGCGATGGTCTGGAGGTCGGTGGCTGTTCATCTTGCTGCCGTAAACATGTTTGTGAGAAAGCCCTTACGGGTTGTGAAGTAGGGCAAATGGATATGGAGGAGAGTTTGGAGGTTGTCTTGGCCAACAAGCGACTTGTCGACGGGGTCATCTTCGAGGCATCGACGTCTGGGTACAGGTAGATAGGTGGTTGTTTCGGTTCTTGGGAGGGATAGCTTGTCCTGGTCTAGTCCGCAGGAGCACTGAATGATCTCGTGATAATTCAAGTCCGCCCAAGGTAACCTAGGTATATCTCGAAGCAGGCGTCGCAGCGAAGCAGCACCTACCCAATCAATTGGTGTTCGCAAGTTGGAAATTTTACTGTACAGGCTTGTATTGGCTAATGCGGTACTGGAAGTCGCATAGTTGCATAGCGGGCCACTTTAATCCTTGATCGCCAAGAAAGTTTAGCCAGGTCGGTGCTATTTTTTTCTATCTGCCGGTGTCGCCCGATTTCTTTAGTTCTAGATAATCAGCAAGCAAGGTTGCACGCAACGAGGACTTTGCCTCTTCTCCCCATACCTCCCAATAATACCTTTTTGCGGCTTTTTTTCTCGCCGCTGGGCTTCACAACCTCTGGGTCGAATATGAGTTCTCTACGACATGTCGCCCGGGGCACGACTCCCGCTTCGATCGCCAGGACGCCTTCGCTGGCTGTCCATTCATACGGAAGAGCCCCAGCCTACAGGAGGTTAATGTCCATCACACCCACCTCCGCGCGAAGCAATCCTTCTCTTTGCACGCCCTCGCAAATCTCTACCTTTCCCCTCAGTCTCCTCCGATCTCCCTTCCTTCCAGAGACCGTAGCTGCGATACAGTCGCGCGGCTTCCACGGGTCGCCACGATGGCTCCAAGAGCAACCCCCGCCGCAATCAGACAAGGCGCCGAAGCCTGAAAAAAAGTCGGAACAGAGTGCTCCTAGCTCCGAATCAGAAGCGAAACCGGAACCTGAGGAGCAGAAAAAGGAACAAGATGGTGAGGAGTCGGGAGAGGACAAGAAGGAAGAGAAGAAAGAGGATCTTCCGCCGCCTCCACCCCATGGCGACAAAACCCCGTGGCAGGTGTTCATGGAGACAATGCAGACCGAGTTTAAAGCTTCGAAAGAGTGGAACGAGTCCACAAAGCAGCTATCCGACTCAGCCCACCAGTTCACTGAGAGTGAATCCGTTCGACGCGCCAGGCAGGCCTACGAGTCCACGACCGGCGCCGTATCGTCAACAGCCGGCAAGGTCCTGAAAACATCTGCTGACGCAGTTGGAAAAGGTGCAGCCTGGACCTGGGATACCAACGTCATGAAAGGTGTTCGCAAGGGCGCCAACATCACCGGAGAAGCCCTTGAAAAGGCGACTAAGCCGATCCGCGATACTGAAGCCTACAAGAGCGTGAAAGACGTTATCGACGATGGCAGCAGCTCACGGTACGGTGGCTGGGTTGAGAAGGAAGAACGAAGAAAAGCGCGCGAGCTACGCCAGAAGAAAGCCGCCGCAATTCACGGGAACATCGAGGATATGGCTGAGGATCCAAAGTATGTATATGATTACGCTTTCATTCGCAGCCCATACTAACGCCCTCCAGCGCTGGAACCAACGTTACCCTTCACAAAGATGCTGCCTGGAAAGAAGCGTGGCGCGACTTCCGCGATCAAAATAAATTTGTTCAAGGTGTATTCAATATGAAGAACGTCTATCAGGAATCAGAAAACCCTTTAATCTCCACCGCCCGAGGTATCACTGACCGAGTGGCCGGATTCTTTGCCGAGAACGAGACCGCTATGGTCATCAAGAAGATCAGAGCCATGGACCCCAACTTCCAGCTCGAACCCTTTCAACAAGAGCTGCGCGATTATATCTTGCCCGAAGTCCTTGATGCCTATGTCAAGGGCGACACCGAAACGCTCAGACTATGGCTTTCAGCCGCCCAATACTCTGTCTACGAAGCTCTGACCAAACAATACCTGCAAGCCGGTATGAAGTCGGATGGACGGATTTTGGATATCAGACATGTGGATATCCTAAAGGCTCGCATGCTCGAGCCCGGCGAGATTCCTGTGTTCATCATCACCTGCCGAACTCAAGAAGTTCATGTATACCGCAATGCTAAGACGGGCGAGCTCGCCGCCGGCATGGAAGACCGCGTTCAGCTAGTCACCTACGTCATCGGCATCACCCGCACTCCCGAAGACGTTAACAACCCCGAGACCAGGGGATGGAGGTTGATCGAAATGCAGAAGAGCGGCAGAGATTATATATAAGAAACTGGAGCGGAATAACTCATTTCTCCTCATGTGGTTATATGATACATGATTACTTTAATAGCTGTACAGTATTTATCATCAGTAAGCGGGAAGAACGGAGTCGCGCGAGGTTCCCAACGGGGCGGAATCTCAAAACACCACTCTTGTGCATTGGATTACAGGCGTTATGTATCACGACTTGCATCATATCCCGGTTGAATTTGTATGATTAGACAAAAAGGAGGCGCCGTGGTCGGCCACGCGACGGAACGACATCATGTAGTATATACCTCGGAGTCAGTTGTGTCTGTTACAGCCACTCTAAGAAGAAATCAACCTTACTAATGAGGTCAAATCGAGTACCAATACGTGATATACTCATGTCTCCAAACGAAGCTACTGCCCAAGTAAAGCGAATACAGACCAATGCAGTCTTTCTCCCCCCATACACATGACCCGCCATTATAATTACTTTCCCCTCTCAGCTTCCGCCGCCTCAGCCTCTCTCCGTAACTCTTCGCGGACCTCCATGAGACATTTGCCTAGGAGATTCAATCCCCACTTACCGCGCCTCTTTCCAGCCTCCTTGGCTCCGAAGCCGATGCCCCAGATACGATCGAACGGACTCGCCTCGACAAGCTCACGAGTCCCCGTAGCAAGCAAGACATCGCGGAATCTAGCGGCGCGCATAACGGGAGCATCCTCACCGTCTCCGAGACTCCAGATCCTCTCCCGCTTTTCCCTCGCTTCCCCATCTTTACCCTCGAGCTTCCCATCATCTTCCTCAACAACAGGCAAATTAAACTTGCACCAACTCCCCTCCCTCACAATCCTCTCGCGCTCGCGCTCCCAGACAGCCTGGTCGAAATTCCGGACAGCGCGGCCCAGACTCTTGGTCTCCTTAGGCGATGGTGCGGGAACTGCCAGTATAGCTTCTGCGATTTCTGCGTCGTTGAAGAGGAGGGCCTTGTGGTGCATCATGTAGTGCTCTGCCGTCGCGTAGATCTTGGAAGAAGAGGAGCTGGGGTCCCGGTCCCGGTCCCTGAAGGGGACGGAGGCGTACCATTGCGATAGGAATCCCGTTGTGGGTTCGCCTGGACGCCAGAAGTAGATCGGCCCGCTTTCTGGGTCTGGGGATAGTGGCGTGTTAGTTGGTGTTCGTGAGGTGGGCGGCATTGCGATGCCTTCTACGCTACAGCTGGTGTTGTTGTGATGGTATTTTAACCTGCTATCATTAACATCCCACTTAATAGAGAGAAAGAAAGAAGATGACGACTGGGCTAGTCGAGGGCTGGTTATGAATGTAGAAAATGTTCGAGCTGTCATTGACTTTCCGAGAATGATGCGCTCTATTTATTACGTCGTTTCAGTCTACCACGTAGGTAGGCAGTTAGCCACCTTCAGCTGAATCAATGCCGATTGACTCATAGCCGTAACAAGTAGTGATAGTGTTGCTCATTAGGTCGCTTGCTCAGCCCCGATCGCGACCGGACCTGGATGCGCAACTGCTTGCTTGCTCCATTACATGAAGCTAAAGCTAATAATACAAGTTACAGTTGATTGGGCAATTTTTGGTTCTCCGTACCACTTGCATTGTTGATTGCGGGATTGCTTGTGTTCCACATCAGGTACGACTTTAGCACACGTGCTTTGATACCAGGTTCAAGGTTGCATAGAACAATCGTGAAGTACAGTCTTTGGTTTAAGCAAAACAACTTTTGCATATTTCATCTATAAGGTACTTGGTTTGTTTCTCTTCTAAGATGCGAAGTCTCGTTTACCTAGCCTGGATAGGAGGCGAACTCGCTCCGCAGTTGAACGAAGATCGTCAGTTACAGACAATGACCACTTTACGATTTCGCTCAAGATAGATAGCTCCATCCCTTTTTCTACAAGCTATATATTAAAAAATAGGCTCTATATGGCCCGTAGCTCATTAATACGTTAGCAAAGAGCAGGTCTGGGGAAAAGGTCAGCAAGGGATGGTTTGCGTGATACCCCCTTTTTAGATAGAGAGTCTGAGTTATACTAGGATGCGGAGTTGCAAACAACTTAGAGCCAACCCTTAACCGCACCATTGGGTCATCTGTTCACGCAATTCATTCTGGATATGTAAAACAATATGTTGCTCACAAGGTGTTCTCCCTGGCTTCGAGCGCGACCTTCGAAGCAGGCTCGTAGTTATATTCCGTGCTACCAGCTTTCATCTTTACGAAACATCGCCAAAGAAATAATTTGATTTTCCAGAGGACCACCAAATATCTTGTAGTCGCTTATAAGTTCACACCAAATTCATAAGATCACGACTATCTTAGTGCTTGTATTATACATGGAGCGCAGGAACAGTTCGTCCGTCGCCCGTCCGCGGCCTCGCAAGTTTCGCCGGGCATTAGTATCATGCTGGAAAATGGCACTCTCATTCGTCTGCTTAGGTCCCGTTAACGAAAATAACTACCATTCTGCGTCAGTCAAACATGAAAAACACGATAGCTCCAGCGCGCTCATCCCCCAAAATTGCGCCCAAGAGCGAGATCGCGAAGCTAGGAGATATCACGATAAATATCCTCTATGCGATGTCGGAGACTGTCATCGCGAACGAATTCCCGGTACCACATATTGTGAAACGCACATCTGCCACACTAACAGATGCGGCGATATACGAGCCCTAGGCTCTCTACATTGTCGTCGACACAAATGCCGATCCTGCAACTTCAAAGCGAAGATGAAGAACAGCTACTGCGAAGCGCATAAGTGCGCCGTCCCTTCTTGTATTCACAGCAAGGAGCCAGATCAAGACTGGTGTAGGCGACACTTGTGTCAGTGGGAGAACTGTAATAAGCCGCCATCCAAGGGCGCCCGATATTGCGATTTTCACGTCTGCGGGATGGAAGGTTGCGTGTCCAAAGCCGTGTCGACTGGTAACTGGGTCGCGGATTACTGCTGCTGTCATACTTGTTCTGCGGATGGGTGTTTACTCGGAGTGGCGTCGACGGGAACGTTCTGTGCAGGACACGGATGCTTGATTTCCGGATGTCCGAATCCAAGACTCCGGGATGATGGCAATGACCCCGATGCGCTCGGGAGCGAACGGGGATGTTGCAGATTCCATACTTGTGTGCAGAGGGGCTGCTTTCGCCTGACGTCCAAGGTCGGCTGGTTTTGCGGTCTACATAGGCCGTTGCATTCAGGACGGCAGCGTCCTAGAATTTGTCGCATGACGTCACGGAATGATATAAGAAGTTATCATTGTTTGAGTTTAAGTAGGAGGGTCGAAGGAGATGACGGCAGACGAGATTCTCTCTGTAGTGCTATGTAGCTTCACATGCCCGGGAAAAGCCATTGTGAGAAGTGAGCAGCGGTTAGAAGGCGCTCAAGCTTATGCATCACAATTGAAATTAGGCCTACGATAGGGTTCATTACTAAGTTAGGAGGCTCGAGCGTCGGCATCACACAGTAATTAATAGCGACCAATTTCCTGTGACGTTAAATATCAATCGTCCAAAACTATCTCCTTCGCTACCATAATTTGATTGATACGCTTGTGAGCTTTGCGGTATGATTGCAAATAATATAGAGAAAATGAAACGAAGCGCTGCCTTGTTGAAGAAAGAACAACTTGATTTTAAATTTTGATATAAGGTCCAAAATAAGCTCGAGATGTTGGCGCCTAATACACAATCCTTAAAACGCCTTCGATTACGTAGCCTTCAACAGAGAGATTGATAGTATAAATCCAACCCAGGGAACGCAGAACCGCAACACTCAACTTTCACATCTCCACTACTATTTCTAACATAAATTTCGCTATCAGCCCCCATTAAGCAAGAAAGATAAACAGAAATCAATATTAAGCTCAACTAATCACTTCCAAAATGAGGATCACAGCATCTGTCCTTCCCATCATGGCCGTCGTGCTCGCCAGCACCAGAGCCGGCGCCTCTCCAGTCGCCGTCGAAGACGTGAGTGCAAAGACACCCTTTTTTGCTACCACCTCTCCCTACGCCTTCCTTCATCTTACTGACCCCGCTACGTCCAGACTGATTCAATGATGGAGCCCACCCCTACAAGCATTACGAGCAATCCCCCAACCACTCCCATGCACTATACGGTACCTGAGCCGACATTTGTCGAGCTCGAGGGCCCAGACGGGATCTTTGTCGAGGTCGAATCAGACTGGATCGTTGGAATCGCAAAGCATAAGGGCCCGAAAAAGCATCATCACAAAGACAAGAAGAAAAACGAGTGCCAGCACGACGTGTGCCAGGAATGTGTCCATCGTTGTGGCGAGATGCGCGGCTTCCCGTGTATTTACTTCCAGTGCCTGCCGAAGCTGTGCAAGAATTGTAATCTTGTGATTACTCACCCCAGTCGGCATTCTAGCGCGCCTGCTTCTGCCGCTACCTCTCGCCCGTAATTGGCCCGGCTCGATATGTCGGTGTGCTACAGGAAGTGAGAGAAGGAAAGAAGAAACTGGAGGACAGCAATTTGGATTGGGGTATGGGTTGAGTTGATTAGGGTAATCGGGCGTTCTACGAGCATTGGTGCCGTCTATGTGTGCTTACGATCGGCTTGGATATGTTGAGATTAACATTTCATTTGGGGAGTCCGAAATATGAACTTGGTTACACGATTATTATGGACATGACGAGAGCATGCAACCAAAACTAGAACTGGATTTATAAGATGGCTTGCTGATGATAGTATTGTGTGTGCGATTCTGTGTTTGGACTGTGATACAGGCCCAAAGTATTGTGATCCTCCAGCCATGGTCGCCACCAATCCCAAATCTTGTGAATGCCAAATCCCGCCCACAATTTCCTGAACTCGAAAGAGTAGCTGATCCGATTGCCTCTGAAGAGATGAGAATGGTAGTTTATCGATGGACGTAGGTGGTATTTCGCGTATTGTGAATTGCAGACTGTAAGGGGTGGTGCTGTATGGTAGAACTTCGAGTGTGATGGTGAGATATGTCGAAGTGTGGTTCTCGATGTATAGTAATATCACCTTAGACTATTTCCTAATGGATAGCCTGGCAGAGCTTGGGTATAATGGATTATATTATATTTCTTGCCGCCTCTTTGCACAACATTAGTATCAAAGGAGACAATGAATCATTTGAGGCGCGTAACATACACTGCGCTGAGCGGCGATTAAGGTTTAACTTAATCATAACCAGGTTCCAGTCGACCTAAAATAGAGTACAAAGTTAGCGATTGATGTATTTATCTTTCTTTTGGAGTTACTGCTTACCTCCGGGTCGGCCTCCATGCATTTAAGCATGGCCATCGCTTGAAGCCGGAGCCGGGCGCGGCAGAGTGTCGACCTTGGTGGCCTTCAATAACATACAGTTAGTATCGATTTAGACCGCACCTAAACTGTCCACTGTTGCGCAAATGAAGGCCAAGGAGAGGATAGAGAAGAGGTGGCAAAGGAACCTACCGTTGACCTTGTATTTATGCCGTTATGGCCTTCACGTTTTGAGCTCGGTAAAAGGCCACTATTGTAGCCAATTACCGAGCTCAAAACGCGGTAATTACCGCCAGACTTATCGTCCAAGGTTGGTAAAAAGTTACCAAACACTGGTATCCAACTTTATGCTGGATACCAGTGGCACCTAGTCCAAGCAGGACCAAGTGCTGGTAACTAATTACCAACCTTGGATTGTTGTTGGTTGGGTGTTGTGACGGAGGAAGAGAGAGTTGGCAATTGGAGGAGTTGCCTGTATTTATGGACAAAGCGAGGGCGGTGAGCTGTAAATACTGCCGGACAAATATGTTATTCAATGTCCTGAAGTATCTAGGTAACTAGGTCATGCCCTGACCCTTCGCGTTCTATTGTGTGTTCTATTGTGTTCGTTGCTGTGATATTCGCCGCGTAGGCCAACCTCTCATTGGTCGAGGCAAGCGAGCAATTAACAGATACTTAGGTAGGTACTTAGAATAGGTACTTGAATACCTATTTGTTTTGACATAAAGTGCTTGCAAGGTAATAACATATATCATATCCGAATAACTTATAGAATCAAGAAATTCATCACGGGAGCATTGGCAAGTGAAAGGAGTGAAACTTTATTGTTGCATTAACAAGTGTTGTCTTGGTTTCTTTCCTCGCCCTTCATAATTGTAACGTAGAACGTGATAGGTTTTTGTGAATCAGTGTCGCTTCTCCTATTCATTCAAACCCAATTCTTAATCCCTCAATAAGCTTCTGATTGTACACCCACAGATCTGGCCTATCCTTGAAATTCTGACGTCAGATCTAAGATTAGGTAGGCAATGATAGCACTGCTTTTGTGAGGCTTGAATCTCTTGAAGTCAACGGCCCCGAGACAGTAGCATCGCAATGTGTAGCCTACCTGTTTCATGTTTTTGAATCAGATGACCTTCGTTCACCCAATTGCTTGGCCGTAGAGAGACCTGCGGTTATATGACGACCTGTAGTCTGTGACCGGTTTCATGAAAGGTAGGATTGAGGTCCGTGCCTGACGTAATACACTTTCATCCAGCGTTGAGGCGGCCTGGCACGTGCTGTGTTGTCTCACAAACTTCATGCAGTGGCCGCATGAACTTAATAGCGGCGATAGACTACTGCATGAACCGAAAATAATGGGGGCATATTGACGATTAAGAGAATATTCTATTTCTAACTCAGCAGTAGACTCCTGAAGCGGGAAGAACTGTGAAAAACACCCGTGAAGCAAGTTCAGTTTGTATTCTTTGAAGGGGAAGACGAGGAGCTCACTTCATTCCGATAAATGTCACATCTAATCGGACTTAAGAATAAGTGAATGACACTTGTGGCTACCATCGCCAAGCTAAATTCCTTTGTTGAGAGATTGAAAAAGCTGCTTCCAGACCTACTTTAGGACATATTGCCTCGTGCGTAGGGAATGACAAGTTAAAGTCCCCATGGCCTTAAGATTCAGCTTCTATAAAGAATTAAGACTTACTCTAAGGGTTTAATTCAGAGTGACTCCTTGTCGAGACTAACTCTACATTATAATGCGAGGCAACAAGAAAGTTTCAGCCATAACATCGAAGATATATGTAATACCCATAGTGTAGCTCTTGGATTATTATTATGAGACTACAGGTACTATAAAAATCACTTCGAGGATCACTCGAAGTGTTGCCTCGGGCGGGTGGTAAATGCCCTGGTGTTTGATCTCAGAAACGACGCTCCTGCGTTTTTACCAAGTTTCTAGGTATTGAAACCAAGGTATGTGATTTAAAAATAGCACATGCGTTTTTGAGAAAATAGTGGTATTTTTCGATCGACATTTTTTCTCCATCAATGACTCACTCGAGCAGCTATTAGCTTGGAATAATGAAAGTCTTATTGCTTATCAAACGGGAGCAAGATTCGATATCAGGACACATTTGCCAGCTATGTAAATCCATGCTGGCACAAGACGGCGGTTGACGTGTTGAGTGGAGTGCGCTCTAGCGGGAGTCGAATCGTTACTCAATAAAATATAGCTTGTGAATACGCTTACGTGTTGCAGTCAGAGACAGATAAGCTGCGTTGATCAGTACTTTAATCTTAAATCACTAGCTGATGCAACGTGGTGCCTTCGTGAGGAAGCCATTCTCTACATAGAGGACCGCAGGAAACAACTACGCTGAATGCTGGCATATCTCTTGCCGTCGCTGTGTAAACTTCAATGATTATCTTTTCTGGAGACTGACGTAGGTGCCCAACTCTTCGGAAAGCAACAACTTGCGTATGCAAGAACTCAGGTGAGTGGCACGGCTAAACAGACGGGGGCCGTCGCCGGTTTAAACGAATGACGAACAATCCGTAAGCGCGGATAGTTGCGCGTCTGACAGTTTTGTATATTATCATCAACTATGTGCATCCGATCTGGATAGTCCAGCTCGCCACAACCATGTCACGCGATCGCTTTTGCGGCTCTCTCTTCATCCAATAAATAGAAGGTGAAACTATGCAATTAAAGGCGGCACCGGGTGGCAAAGAGTAAGTATGGACGGCTTTCTGTAGACTTTCTGACCGAGTCCTTGTCATCAGCACGTGCACACCTTCGAGTGCGTTTCATGATACCCAGTTTATGCAACAAGATGAGCCCTCCTATTACACGCTGATCTCGTAAATCATCACCTCGGATACCGGAAGAGACGGACTTCAAGTACGGCGGAAGCGGTGTCAAGACCCTTATGGTGACCAATTGGCTATTGGTGAGCGATCCGAAAAAGACGACGGGTGGACAGACATCTTGGCAGCACCGATCCTGATAGGCAAAAGCCCAAGGTGACTGCGGTAAAGACTGGACAATGGCCGAAAGTGTAGCTTGCTGAAACCTACATATGCCTGACCGGCATGGCTGCGGGAAGCAATCGGACATCTTTGCGCTAGCTCCCGAATCCACATAGAGTCACGGTCCCGGAACTGAGACCATACCCGGAGAGACATGGTTCACTCGACCTTTGACCAAAACTCTCCTAGAAGACCTATATTGGGAAGATCTGATTGTCGAGAACCACTTGAATGCATCAGTACTTCCTTGTTATTGGTCAAATAGGCATATCTGAGGTCCATATTATACGATATACTAGTTTCGGTATCTCGCGTCTGTGGGGTGCATGCTTGAATAGGGAGTCGGGATGTAAGTCACGTCTAACGCACGTTTGAATTGTCGGAACGAGGTGTTCGCAGTATTTATCCTTGCTGGCCCGTGCTTCTGGTCGAGAGAGTTATTCGATTTTAGTGCAACAGTGTTTTACATTTCTAAGCTACCCAATTGATACGCGCCTAATTCTTTGTAGACCAAGCAGGCACTGGATAGGGGCTGTTGGTTAAATGCGTAATTGTTCGTTCACCAAAATATTCGATGTAGACACCGAGGCGAAACAGATAGAGCGTGATGCCGTTCTCGGAGAAGAGTGATAAGCGCCTTACCATTGGGCTTGGTAAGCCTAAGATGTGATCAAATCCTTGAAGGCCGGGCTGGCGTACTAGACGATGCTGGCTGCGCCGAGGAGGCAGAGTGACCTAACCGGGCAAACTACCGTTCTGAGAAGTTCCATGATAAAGGAGAATAACACCTGGCGACCAACCATTGCGCAGTCCTAGGATAGCCTCAGCATAAGATGCACTTTATGGGGCGTCTGAAACACGTGCCTGAGCGTCCCCGGGATGCCTAGCAGGACGATGTTATTTGACGTGGAGGTCGGGCCCCAACCAACCGGCGAATGAACGACTGCCACACCGCTGCCCCGAAAGGGCAACATGCAGGAGTGCAGAAAGGGACAAGGTCGCGTTGACTAGTCAATTCGACTAGATGAAAAGTGTAAAATGCATGTTCATAGGTGTCAGCAATGCCGTTAAGATATTCTACCATCATCTTATTACGGGAACGATCGTGAAGCTCCATGGCGCATTAGTTCCAGAGGGCACAAACTGACAGTGCCCAGAAGATTGATTTAGGGCCGTCCGATCTTCATGCTTGGTTGACAGCCTGCATTACCTAGCCCGTAGGTAGGTAGCATCCAGTATTTAAAAGCTCAATTGCCTTGAATAACATCGATAACACGTGTAAAAGTTCGCAGTAGTAGATGATGAATTTGATGACTTAGCATAGAACGTACGTGGCTAGGAACCCTCCCTATAGTGTTCGATGCGACGGTTGCTAAAGTGATGTATCAGGGTGGTTGACTGAATATGCCGTACTGACTGCAAAGGGGAACTCAAGAGAAAATAGAGAAAAGGAGAGCCAGTCATTTCGGCTCATGGCAATTGATGGCGATGCCGAGGTGGTATTTTCACTGGAAATATGCGAGCTATGATTTGATGCGAAGGTTGCATCGCAGGCGATAACACGGCTAATACTATACATCGCAACTTGGATTCTCTAGTTAACCAATTCGCGATGCGCTTGTGGAAAAGCGATAAGCGACAGAGGGATATCGTGGGCTCGACTGGAAATGCTCATGAACAACGGTTTTATGTCGGTTTGTCGGTTTCTCTTCCGTGATATCGCAACGTGTGGTTCAATTGGCGGGTCGCAATAGTCAAATTGAATGACTGGATTATCCAGCTCGGCACTGATTGCCGCGATGGCGATACCAGCGTTTATTCCATCGCGACGAAGCAGTTAAGCCGAGCTAGTTGAAGATAGCTACTCTTTTTTTTTTTTTTTGACACGACATACACACACACATTTGTCGTCGATACGTGACTTGGCTTTGCAGTTGGCCAATTGGTCTCGACGACGTTACAGTGGTTAAGATAGAGAAAATTTTTCATTCGGCTGAAATTCTTGAATGCTTAAGGTGTTGAGTGGTTATGTCCCCTCGTATCGGCGAACTCCATAGATAGTGACGAAAGAGTGGTCAGATAGAATTTGTTGAAAAAAAAAAAAAAAAAAAAAAAAAAAAAAAAGCAGGACTCTGGCGTCTGGGTTGATGGAGGGGACGAGTCGAGGTCCCGGGTGGCTTTGGCCACCACTAGCCACGGTCGTAGGTGGCACTCTCCATGCCTGATTGATGGTTGGTCCTGCGCTGGGCAAACCTGAACAGTAAACCAATCTTGAAGCCTTCGACTTCCATCGCAACTTCCATCGCAACCATCCCGTTTCGGCGCTACAACCTCAGGCTGGACTAGGCGCTACCCACTGTACAGCTGTACAGCACTATAGAGGATAGGGGGGACTGTTACGTGTAAAGACACTAACTAATCTTGACCTAGACAGCCTGGAGAGTTATACCCAACGACGCGCCAGGCACGAGTTCTTGGAACGGGCTGTGATTCCCAATTCCAACCCCACCATGGTCGTGCTCCCTCTTGACTTGCTCTCGTCGCACATCACCTACCTAGGTACTTAGTTATTCTTAGGAGCCGTAGTGGTTTGGCTCTGCTTGTCAGTGTTGTTTCACAACATATTATGCCAACGACTTATGTTCAATGCCTACCAAGGCTATTTACCGGATTGGAATACTCTGGAATGCATCTCGCCAAATGCCGCAATTGAACCACGTGTGAAAGAGATGGTTGGTTGGCTGGCTGACTTATTTGGGTGGTTCGACGTCTGACTATCGCACCCACCGCTCAGGACTGCCACCAACGACGGGCTGTTCATCCACCCACCCCGGTCATCGCGAATGGCGGGCGTCGCCTGCGATGCTACGGTGAATTATATACCTCCTCAGGGGTCTGAAATGTTAGCGCGGGTACATAACCAGGGCTCGACATGGATAGCCCTTGTAAAATTCACCAATCGTAAAATGTAGAAAATGCCAACTACCCACATATTGCAAGGGTTTATAGAGCCTTACAAAGAAAACTAAGCTAACAATCAAAGCCCATGTAAGTACTAGGCACTATGCTCAAAGAATGGCAGCTATATGTCCGATTAAATTGATCATATAGCTGACAATCTTTTAGCGCAGTGGTTACGTGCTGCAGGGGATCTAGTACGGAATTAAGCCAGATTTGGTAGAATATGGGGCAAGTACTGCGCTAACATTTCAGACCCCTGAGGAGGTATACGCACATATTGGCTGCTAGTGTATAATACCACTATGTATGCTATGTATGCTATGTATGCTTGCTATAGTTATGCTAACTATGTATGTATGTACTGGCGGTCCTTAAACAATGTACATACATACATACATACATACATACTTACATACCAGTAGCCGCTGTCGCCGCCCTCCCTGCCCGCCTATCTACACTCGGACTGGATGGCTGCCCATCTGCTCATGACTAACAAGGCAATATGTCATATGCGTGCGTGCGTGCTGGCTGTTGTCGCCCCAAGCCGCAGATAGCGTACCGTACAGCAAGATCCTGCACTCGCCCACCCCCACACACCTCTATCTCTCTCCTGGGATGTCAGATGCATCCGTAACGTTAATTGTTCGCCAGCTTCGCGACTGACCAGGGTTTGTACCCAACGACGTCGCCCGAGGCCGAGGAGTCCCGCAGAGCGATGACACACCACGTTTGCTCATCATCAGGTACCGAGGGGCTTTCTTCGATGATGCACAGTCTCCGGTTCTGCCCGCGGATCTCTCTCCGGATGGGCTTGCCTTGGCTGTTATCCATAATGTGCTGTGCTGTGTGCTTTGGTGGTACTTCTCCAGGTAAGTAAGTAAGTAAGTAGGCATTCGGTAATGTTAGTAAGTGAGTCTGCCGTCAGCTCACACCCCAGTTCATTCACCCTGCTCTCAAGTCCACGTCTCTCGTCATGCCATGTTGCTCCAGTCGTTCTATCTAGTTAATAACTGACCTGACCCGTCAATTGAAACGCAACCCTTTGTTTTCCTACGTATAGAAGAATTATTTTTCTCGACATACACCTCACTCTGATTCCTGAGAGCTCATTGGAGCGCTGCCTCGCAACTTCAACCACCCACAGCTCTCCCCTTCCACGGTCCAAGCTCAGCACCACTACCCCAGGATTATTCCCTTGCACATATAAAATCGAGGGTACCTCATCGTTAGGCCGCAGCGGAGGCTGCTTATATATATATATATCGAATCACGTCCGTGTGGATCTACCAGTCCACTCGATCATAGTCATCCAAGACCCCGAAAGTTCTACACCCCTACCCTTTGGCGGATATAAGGCATAACCACCCTCTCTCGCTTTCAACGTTCAGAACAAACCAATCTGTGAGATCAACGCATTGCCTTCTGTTCGACATACTAGTCACCATGTCTCGAAGGGGGGATACCAACAACTCGTATCATACCACCAGTACCCGGCATACAAGACAAAGCTCTGACTCTTACGAATCAAGAAGCACCGACCCGTCGTCTCTATATGACAGTCCGCCACCATCAACTAAGGGCTCAAATTCACGGACAACGAGGACACAATCATCTTGTTACCCTGACCCGGACCTTTCGCCGGCAACAAGCGTGTATGAACGTTCCTCTGTCGAGACGTACTCATCACGGGCATCGTATGATGAAGATGAGGATCTAGGACTTGATGGCGACATTGAATACCCGGAGATTCCCCCATTGCCTATATATCGTCATGAGATCGAAGATATCAACGTTCGACCCTCCACGCCGGAGGATTTTGCTGCTCTTTTCCCATCAATGAACAAGCTCTTAATCCGCCATGACGACTTGACCCCAGATGGCAATATGAATCTTCGCGTGGATACAATTGTTTCTGGCCGACGGAAAAAGACAATCCAGCTCTTTCATCTCCGTATGCGCGATTTAAGTAAGCGAGAATTCTCCCTGCGACGATATTGCCGCGATTCTGGTCGCGAGGTCTGCAACTCCAAGCGTAAATATGTGGACACAATTGAGACACGGCATCCTAAATTACAGAGATCTGTTTCGACGGCCGTGAAGACTCTCACTTGCCGACCAACATTGCGCCGCTCACCAACTTCTGGATCTCTATTTTCTACAAAAAGTCGGCCGGGGACAAGCCATTCAACGGCTGTAGTCGATGATGAAGGTCCCGGCAGCTTCGAGTCGTTCACGCATGAGCATAAGCAGAGAGTGCGCCCTACTCCCACAAACACTATCAAGCTAGAGTTCTCAAACTATGCGCGAGTTGATGTTCAGCGACGTGGACATAAAGCTAAGAGGTATGAGTTTGAGTGGTGGCAGCACAACTACGCTTGGAGGCGGATTGTCGACAAATTGACGGGAACAATATCCTTCCATCTTTTCCGTGACGGCGACAATACGCCTGTTGCTCACATCGTCCCCGAGACTCGGTCGCCTAATCAAATAAAGATCGATGAAAATGCGGGTGGATGGATTCCTCCCTACCATATGTGGATAAGCGATCAAAGCCTGATCGACGTACAGACAGATGTCGCAGAGTAAGTGCGCCTATGTCCCCCTCAAAAGACCGGCAACTAGATGATTTGCATCGCACACAATTCCTTACGCATCGTTTTCTTTTACTTTGTTTATCATTACTTGGGCTTGAGCTGACCACTTCACAGTGTTGTTGTTGCGACTGGCCTCATGGCTCTTGTTGACGACTGTATCAAAGTACGGTGGCAACCCAACAAGAATCGCATCCGTCGCTTCAGCCTTCCGGACGTCGAATTCGTCAGACCCCGGTCCTTTGTACAACACCTACTTCATCGCCGTTTTTCGGAGCATCATCAGCACCGCCCGCAGAGCCCGCTTCGCTCCCAGAAGGCTGTGACTGCCTATTAGGCAATGCGCGTCAGCTTTGAATCAATACTACGACAGAAGGCTCTGACCCAGACTGTCAATTGTCAGGGCCGAATAACAACTTGCATTGCATTGTCACTCGCAGTTGCGGAAACGGAGTTGGAGAAAAGGGAAAAAATTAGTTACATCGTTTATTGCATCGTTATTGCATCCGCCTTTCCACCACGCCCGGCATCTCCGCAGCACAACGTAAGCACGCGTCGGTCAGCTTAGGCTGTTGCCAAAGCCGTCGCTTACGAAAGAGGCTTCAAATTCATGCTCGCTGCCCGGAGTTTTCTTTTTGGTTCGCTTCTCATACTCCGTGTTTTACCAATAATTTCCTCTTAATGTTCCTGCCGCCTATACTTTCCTGAACTGGACGCAGCTTTTCTCCTTGGTTCCGATGCATACCTCATTGTTGCTTCATTTTCCCGCTTGTAGAACAAAAACGCATTTTCTTTTTTATTTCTTTGCATCTTGTCCGGTAAAGACGCAATCATTTTTTTTTACCGCATTACTCATGGGACGGCGTTCAGCATCGGTTCCTAGGTATTGGGATGAATTTTAGGTCTTAGGTTTGGTTACGTGTAAATGAACATTTTTGCTTTGCGCAACAGGGCGGGAAGAGCATCATTGCCGTGAAGGCAGCGCGCGTGCGACATCCCGTCGCCTTGATACATTGTCCGGCTTTTTCTCCCATCGTGATGATCTGGTTTAGGTATCGTAGCTGGTAGCCACAAAATCTACTTCATTGGCGTTTTGGTGTCAATCTTCGTAATGTCGCGTTATAGACTAGTTATGTCTTGATTAGTTACACGTGCGAGAAACGCTTGCTTAGTGTATGACAATAAAATACAATCTACCAACAAGACATTTGTTCATCTCATAAAGTCATTCTCATGCATCCGTTCCGATCCTCAAATGACATGAACAGCTAGATGACCACGCCACAATTATGAAAAATACCCATCACCTCGTTGCCCACGCATCAAATCCCATCCATCCCATCCTCAGCCACGGGCCCAAACCAGCCTCCAAAATCAAGCTTCATCAAAAGACGATCGATACCGCCCACTCTACGAGGTCTATACTTCCCCACCACCCCATCCCCATCTCCATCTTCCTCATCCATCATCATCATCATCTCCTCTTCCACCTGTCCTTCTTCCTCGCCCTCCATCTCCGCCGCGAACGCGGAGTCGAGGCTCAGCGAGCGCAAAGCAGCAATGACTTCCTCGATGCCGAACTTGACGCGTCGCTCGATGCCGCGCAGCTGTGCGCGCACGTCGCGCTCCTCGGCGTCGAGGTTCGAGAACGCGTCGACTACGCCCTCGTCTGCTTCCAGATCGGCCGATAGCCAGACTGCATGGAGCCGGTGGACGAGCGCGACGAGGTGGTCGATTTGGATCAGGAGTTCGTAGAGGGGTGTTGAGAATGTGGGTTGGGTTAGGAGTAGACGGCGCGTTAGGGCGCTGAGGTATTGTCTGTGGGCTGTGCTGAGGGTTTGCGGGTCGTGGTTTGGTTGGGTATCTTTGTGTGTAGTGTGTGATTCTGGCTGCGCATTGTTGCCGGTGTTATCATTTCTGGAAAGCGGGCCCTGCGATGTTTGGGGACGGCTGTGTTCGCCGCGCGCAGGCTCGCCTTTTCCTGTTAACCAGTCGTGGAAGTGAGACCATAGACCTTCGACTACTTCTACTTGTAAGTATGCCTCGGTCTCTCCGAGAAAGAAGATGGCTGCGCTGCTTGTACTCCAGGTGCTGCGCATGATGGAGGAGCGGAGAGACCATCGCTCGCGAAGGAGTCGAGTCTTCGCTATGCCGGCCTTGGTGTTGCCGTAGGGTGCTCTGGGGGGAGGCGGGTGGTGACGACGGAGAGAGGTGATTTTCCAGAGATCTGTGAGCCGAAGATGGGCGCGGCGGATGGAGAGGAGGTAGGAGTTGATGGCGGTGTAGATCTGGAGGTCGGATTGGGCAAGGAAGAGGTCGAGGGGGGATTGGATTTGCATTGTGAGTGTCACAGGTACGGAGAAAAGGAGATTACGAAAGGGTGTTGACACGATGCTGTCGAGGGTCTTATCGCTGGCACGCTCGGAGCCCTTAGCTGGCGTCGCTGCTTCGATAGACTTAGAGACGTGCAACCGCAATAGATCCCGGGCAAGCTCGAGGGCTTCGTCTTCGTCTGCGTGCTCGCTTTGCATGGAGCCTAGGAAGGCCCAGGTTCGAGCCAGCACGGCGGATACTTCGCCTTCCTTCACGATAACCGTCCCTAGGTTGTTCCGTTTCTCGTAGGCGAGATTGTCTGCTCGCCGCCAACGACTGCGGATTTTCTCGTCGGCTTGCTGCGTGAGAGCTATGGCGAACTCACCGCGGCCGATCAAGAAGAATTCTCTCAAGACCTTAAGTATTTCTAGTACTCTCGCCAAAGGTAGCAGTTTTTGTAGTGTTGTTCTGGATAATGTGTATCGAATACTGGTGATGGCTCGTGAGAAAACAACGCTGTTGAGAGGTGACGACAACCGCGCTAGTTCCTGGTGTTGTGAAGCGAGATGGCCAAGAACGCTGGCACCTAGATCTGTACCGGCCCTTGAGCGAGCTCTATTGATTGAGACACCAATAAACAGCATGGATTCTGCAGTCGAAGGTGTTACGAATGATGGTAACAGGTCGTTGTCGATCCTGTATCCATGCTCCTCTCCCTCATCCTCAAGTATGAAGAAATCGTAACCGCCCACCGTAGGCCGGCGTCCGTATAAAACCCAGGCCGCGACTTGTTTCAACCAGGACGTTTCGGCGACCCGAAGCAGACTTTGAGCAGTCTCAGAAATATCGGCGTAGCCAGTCTGTAACTCGTTCCGTAGTCTGTCGATGAGTTTCGCTGCCTGGCAAGGTAATTTGTCCTTTCTGCCCTCGTCGGCAGTCATAAACCCAACCAGCTCCCATAACCATTCAAGACGCCGAGTCCAACCAGAGAACTGACTGACTACTGCAGTCAGGGGTACGATGTTATAAGCACCAACCAAGGCAGCATCCTTGCGGAGGATACTGTCCTCGACCTCGAGGATCTTGAGCTGGAATGCGCCCAGGTGAATCATCACGATAGCGGACGCGACGGCGCGACATATAGCCGAAGGATGACCGCTTCGAATGCGACTAGTCTCATCTTTCAACCTACAATGGAGATCGCTTAGATGCGCAGCCGTATCTAGGAGCTGCCTCTCTGGCGGCGATATGAGGGAAGATGCGGTGGGATCGGAATAGTCATTCCGGAGTAGAGGTGACGGGTGTCCCGACAGTGAGAGCAAGATTTCATGGAGCATGGCGGAGGAGAGGCGGCAGAGGACGCTCTAGTGCAATATTCATGTCAGAGACTAAGTAATGATCACCACGGCGAGCGTTTGGGTGAGTGATGGGTGTGACAGACCCTTGCAAGACCTGGGATTGTCTCTTAGACCGGATCTTATCGCCGATGTCCTGAAATACCAAGATGATCGAACCCATACACTCGTACCGACACATCGAAGTATACTTAGTATGTAGTCTTCTTGACTGGATCACGATTAAATTTGAGGGCCTGGCAACGATGAGTTTCAAAATGTTGTCGGTCACGAGTTGGCGATCGTGGATATTGAATAGATACATACATGCAGGTAGAGTGGGTCTTCGTTCGTAGTTCTAATACAAAAACTTGAAATCGCCCATTCTAGGCAAAGGGATCTGAGGTAGTAGAAATACGTCTGAATTATTCATGGTGTTTTGTTCCATGGCTCATAATGAGAGGCGGATGCATGTTAATCAAAACCAACACAGGGTCGCGCCAAGCGCGTTTCAATTGAGTGTGTATGTACATATCACGTGATACACCTCAATACCCTATCAGGTCTTGCATCAGGGCGGCCTTATATTTCACACTCAGACATTTTAAGCCATTCTATCAAGATTGTCGACATTGTTGCGTATGAAACTATTGTTGGAGGGGCTGCAGAGATATGATTCGAACTATGTGTATGTATTTATGATTTCGCCAACCAGGTCCTCTGGTATCAGCTCCTAGCAAAGATTACTTGTGCGCCGTTCTTATTGATGCACCACTAATGCTGGCTGAGTCCTTGACTAACTGTGCGGTCGAGCCATTGCTGGCACCAGCGTCGTCGCCAACTATGACATCGGCAGTTTGATTATTGCCGATTTTGACTTTCCCAACTAGCATTCCTTTGCCAACTGCTTTGATGATTGCTTTCCGGGAAACGCCCGTAACATCGATGTAGACGAGACCTACATTCTTGACGCTACCACCAAGGTGCTTGGTGAGCTCTCCGGCTTCGTCGCCCCATCGATGTGTCACCATCGTGGTCGCCGATGTAGACGCCGAATTTAGGAGACTCTTAGTTGCGTAGTCAATTCCATCGGCTACCGTCGTGAAAGCCATCAAACTCTTATTTAACAGGCCTGGCTTGAAGGTCTCAAGAGGTTCGCCATCGGGACCATATCCTCTCTTCCCGTTTTTGTCTTTATGACCTCGTCCCGCGAGATGGGCGCCGAGGTTCTGAGCTACTTTGGTAACCTGTCCGACGGTTTTGGTCGACATTTCAACTACTCCACCAGAAAACTTCCCAATCCGGCGTACTCGTTCATGCGTTGCCTGGTCAAAGGTCAAGGGCTTGCTTGAAGACTTTGTACTCTTAGTAAAGCTGTCAGATCCGGTTTGCATAGCGTTAGAAACAAAATCAGACGTCGTAATGATGAGTCGCGACGCATATGCGGCCTTTGACACAATCCTGGATTTCTTATACGCCGGGTGTAATTCCATCTCGATAGTCTCCGCCGACGCCGGCACAACCGCCAACTTGTTTCCTTCCGTAGGAAGGGTGATTTCGACGGGGTCTGAGGGATATCATGGTTAACTAATTGTTTCCTTTAGATCCGAAACCATCCTGTTCTTACCCTTAGACCCAGGCTTAACGCCAGACTCCACAACTTGAAATCCATCTGATAACTCGCCGATGACACTTCCATCCTCTTCGTCAATGAGCACAATCTGGCCACCATGTACGGAGCTATGGCTTCCTTTTGCGTATCCTTCACCAGGCTTGTAAGATGCTGGGTTATAGGCTGGAAGTTGTTCTGTTCCCGAAGGTTTTGACTTGGATTTAGATACGGAAGCAGAGGACCTCGCTGCAGGTGGTGACGCATGGGGGGATGACTTTTCTCTATCTATCTTGGTAGTCGCGGGCGGAGGGGCCCTCTCAAGAAATGCAGTACATTGTGCCAAGATTGTCTCAAACGTGTCGACATCCTCTTGAAGACCCGGGCGACTTCCAACTTGGGGGAATTCGATGCGAGTAAAGGCGCCGCTATCAGGGCCCAGATCCCATCGGGGGATGAGATAGCTCCTGGGGGGTTGGTGATAGATCTGAGTAGTCGCGGGAAGAGGAATGTCGAGTTCAGGCGGCAAGTGAAGGTGCAAGTAGAAGTCTTCGGCCGGAGCTTCGCCTTGCGCATCAAAAGTCGAGGGGTCTGCAAACGAGGAAGAGGTAGGGACCATCAATAATGATAGTGTCTGAGGGCCGCCAGGCGTCAATGATTCTTCCCTACCATAGGCGAGATGATAGGCGGACACGCCCTGAATAGCATAGAGCAGCTTCGGGTCCTGTTGAGGAGACGACTTGTTAGCTCTCGGTAGCGCCCGTGCCATAATGACTTTGGATCGCAGTACAAGTTATAGCGTTATGCGCGGCGTCATGCATGGCGCAAACTTACATTATGGCCAGATGCCATGTTGGAAAGACGCCTGACAGTTGACCTGACACCTTGCTGGCGTATGGTAATTATTTAGCAAAGGACAGGATGGGAGTGTTGAGAGGGGTGTATGTATCAGTATCCGTGTGTTATCAAAGCGAAATGACAATTGTATTGGTGTATGTCAGTGTATGTACGTATGTACGTATGTATGGATGGATGAAGAAGAGGGGTAGGTATTTCCGAGGGGTTTCGTCGCAGAAAATAATACCTATACTGTAAACGCGCGGCGCTTAAGAGGTTGCAAGGGGACTTGGAAGATAGTTGGGATGGTGGTTGTGTTGGTCGTCTCACAACAGATGGAGGCCTATCAGGTAGGTGGTATTCATGTAGCTCGATGTTGGAGAGCGCTTATCTAGAGGAACCTATGCTATGTAGTATGTAGGGTAGGCCGCGCTTTGTTGAGGCCTCGCGACAGGGAAAGGTGCTGTGGTTAGAAGACGTCATTGGTGCATCGGCGCCTTGATTTACCTAAATTGCCACACACAGCCACCTCCCTGTTGAAACCGCTGCAGAATTAGGTACCTAAGTACACGGCAACTAACTACATGCTTATATAATTAGGTCACTTTTAAAACTGCATGCGGTACATGTGATGTGTGAAGAATTAAGTAGGTATTCAGAATTGTAGACATTTTATATATAGGTACTTTTGATTTAATCCGCCTGAAAAACAAGACTCCTGGAGGCGTGTCAGTCCGGGTGAGGTGAGGGGCAGTTCAGGTGATAGAGCTTTGATGAGGGGTCTAAGATGAGCGTCTCTCACCATTATTTATAGGCCCAATGAATTGATTACACACTTAAGTGCTTACAGCGGCACCCCCCCGTAACCTCCCCGGTAACCTCCCCGAACCCGCACCCCCCACGCGTGCCCCCAAACTGAGCCAAGCACGCAGCTCCTCTGTATCTCTCCACACTGTCTGCAGTCTGCCTGTCTTCTCCATTTCGAAGGTTCTTCACCACCAAGACCGTCCGCTACATAACCCCATCCAGCGAGCCGTTGCTCATTTCAATTGACCATATCTACTGTACCTACCTCTCCGGTCCCGAGTCAAAACGCCTAGGTCAGCAATGTTCCAGTCCGCGGAATGCCCGTCTCGCGGGTCAGCCGCCAGAATTGAACATCTACAGTATTGTGTGCAGCCATCTATGAGTACCACCTTATCCCATCTACCAGCTCGATGGCATGCACAAACAACAGATGACCACTCATGTCAAAGTGCTCTTGAGCTGCTCCTAATCGGCACAGGCTTTTAAGATGGTATCTGTCTAAAGCATCACTTGCCAAGGTGGGAACATCCGGACTAATAACAAGAGCCGTGCGCAGGCCTCTTCTACCAAGTAGATACTTATACGAAGGGGTTGTGGAAGACCCATATTCGCAACCCCCCTTGTATGAACGGAAGGATGAATCCCACACAATGGTGATACCGCATACGGACATGTGTCTCTGCCAATACTCGAACCTTAGCCATCGGGTTCTTGCCTTGCTGCTCTCTGCGCCCTCATAATATCCTCTTCTACCTACTGCACCGGGCCAATCAACACTGACGGATGATGGCAAGTAGACCCTGGCAGCATGTGGGATATCCCGTTCTGCTGATGCCTGCCACCGGTGAAGCTATCTAGGACTTCTTATATGCTGTAGCATAGCGTGACCCGATGTTATGGATAATTCTCTTCGAATCAACACTATTCCTGTATCATACCTAGTGGTGACTACGGCTCGCTGCCGCAGAGCAAGACATGGAGCTGGCTCGCCGTCGGTGCTACACTGTGATGAAGCTGCAGTGAGACATTGCTGGTGCTTTCCGCTCAAGCCGCCTGGTGCACGCGTCCGAATTCGACAGTTCTGGATGAGATTGCCCCCTCTCGCTTGCTATTTATTGGTTACCGATATTTTACCCATCATCCGTTGGGTTACGCTACTTTTGTTCTTTTTTGGCTTGTTTTCATCTATCGTTAAAATTGTACTGTACTGCTGTAGTTGGGACTGATGTATTCGATCCGCGTCTGCCGCCTATCTGGACTAGATAAACCGGATTATTCAGCACAGATTGCCAGTTACCCACCCATTCTCACGAAAGAACGAGGAGTTCTTGTGCATACATTCTGTCACTTCTACTTCCATTGACATTGAATGACGTGGTGCCTAGAATTAAGGGTCCTCAACCTGCCTTGTTACCCTCGATTTCGCCGTCAGCCCTGTCATTTGGACTCCTGCTCCGAAAAGACAAAACATCCGCCTCTTAGGTGCTTCAGGACGTGCCGTAAAACAACAACTAAGAGATCAGCAACTCGTCTTCCGCTATCAATCTTTCAGTTTTGTTGATATTTGGATATTCATACGAATCACAGCAACTGTCAAATCCCATATGTTGTACATGTAACACCGCGTCGGGTGGCCACGTTCAGCAACAGCCAGTGACTCCCCAGCTGCCTGGATGCTCAATTCGCCTTACCTATCTTATACAAATCATTATTCGCCTACAGTTAGAGGACCTCGTCTGGTACTCGTCGAGAACGTTGACTAGCACCAGATCTTAGTTTGTGGGCTATATCCGAATAATTCTCATCTTTCGGGTCTTTCTAAGACCCAGCCGTCAAGATTTCAACCCCAATTCGTATTCACTCTATTCTTTCCCCTCCAGACCCCCAAGAGCTTGACGAAAATTTGAAACCCACGTCAGCTTGCGTGACACCGAAGCCGAAAGTATCAGGATCGTTCTCCCCGTCCGGTACTTTCTCCAAACCATCTTCTCCTGTTGCAGCATACTCAGAAACCGAACCTTCTGACACTGGTCTACGAGGGGTAAAGACCCTCGGTGGAGGGAGCACTGGCGGGTATGGGGCGAAAGAGATACGGCATCCGGTAGCCGGCAATGTAGAGAGCAAGAGGCAACCCAAGATGCGACCTCCAATGCGCTCGAGCATTGCCTGCACGAGATGCCGCAAATCCAAGATCAAATGTGAAAATACGAATGGCGATAGACCCTGCGACAGCTGCGTCAAGACAGGAAATGAATGCATTTTCAAGGTCCCCGATCCCGCCTTATCTAAACGGTCAGAACCTTCGGCGTTGGTCAAGCAAGAGCGAGATGGAGGCCCAGATAGGAAACGTCTCAAGAGGGTCGACGATATCTCAAAAGGCGACAGCCAAAGAGCGTCTATATTAGTTGAAGATGTTTTGTCTGCTTCATTCTTGACCGAAGATTTGTGGGACCAAGTTCTTGATTTATACAAACTACACTTCCTCCCTGAACTTCCCTTCCTACACCTACCGACGATGAAAGAAAAACTGGGTCGGAGAAGAGCATCGGAATCCGAACAAAGCTCAGACACGAACATAGTTTTGCTCGGTGTCTTAACCCTGACAGCGCGTCTCCATCCTGATCTAGTCAGATATACGGCCCATATATGCAATCACCAGTCTGCCAATGCGAGAACACGCCCACCCCAGAATGATCCGACTGCCGCGTCGGAATATTATGCTGACGTCCTGTCAATGGCTCTTGGACCTGTACGAACAATTATGAGCAATGCTTCCGTAAACCGAGTGGCCGCATTGCTTATGCTTGGTCTCTACGAATGGAGTCAAACACAACCCAAATCCGGAGGCATGACAGCTTGGATGTATGTTGGTACCGCTATCAGGATGGCACAATTCTTAGGACTTGGCTTTGAGGATGCAAAAGACCTGGAAGGTGCAAATTTTAGAGACTTACGGCTCAGGAGTGTAGGCCGCCAGTCCCAGCATGCCCTGCAAAAAGAGACTAGACGGCGGATCATGTTTAGTTGCTTTGTTCTCGATCGAATGCTCGCTTGCGGCAAGCACCGGACGTCGATTATACGAGGCGAAGAACTTAATATCCAGCTTCCTTGTTCTGACGATAAATTTGATTTGGCCATGGAAGTACAAACTGGTCGTCTAAATCAATTGGAACGCAGTGGAAATGACGATAGTGCATTGAGTCGCTTCATACAGCTAGTGAACATCTGGGGCGAGATATCTAAGTATAGCTCTCGCGGTGGTCGCGTCGAAGATAAACACCCTCCTTGGCACCCGGAATCTGACTTTTACGGTTTAAACAAAGCCCTAGAAACGTTCGATTCGTCACTCCCAGACACCTTTGCATTTTCGAGATCAAATTATCTCAAACATGAAAATCATCTGGCCTCGAGTGCATTCGTGTTGCTCCACATGCTTCGATTCGTTTGTCTCATCATGCTACATCGAGAGTATGTCCCGTTTGTACCAGTTCGTTGCCGAGAGCCTGAAGGGCCCCTAGACCAGCCTATTTTTACAAAAGAAGAGACTCCAGCCGGTTTTTGGCGATCAAGCGCCGAACAGCTCTTCAAAGCTGCGAGAGGTATTGTAGATTTGATCGAAATTTGTCAAAGAAAGGGCAAACTGCCGCAGTCTACCATTGTCCTCTTTGCTATATGGACTGCAGCATTTGTAGGGCTATACGGCGCCCACTTTCCACAGATGGATACGGAGAGACACATGCTGAGCTTTGACTATAAAGACACAGGAGAAGACGGCCTTGAAGATGTTTTCAAACAGGGACCAACTGCATTAACATTTCAAACCCTTCTGAGGATGGCGACATGGCAAAAGATGGCATCTACCTACGTAGACATCCTACATGACATGAATGACTACTTTGACACGATCAAGCAAGACTATTACAGGTACAGTGATAAGAATGGACGACCTAATCAGTCAACTCTTCGAGTCCGAGAGGGTGGCACAGGCGGTGGACTTGAAGAATATCGACCACTTGGTAGTACACTTAAGGATTTCGGTGTTCTTCGCCCAGAGCATGATGTCACAGAAATATCAGAACGACTTCGAATACGGACCCCGGACCGACCGTCAAGAGGCAGACATCAAGTCTGCCGATCTGCACCTCCAGCATCTTTTACGGCAATTAATCATGCCTCTATCTTACCAGCCCCAGAAACGACTCGTCCACTAAGTCGAGCCGCTGCCGATATTGGACCGCCGCAGCTACAGTCTGAGCCATATGCCCAATCTTGTCGGTATCATAACACATCGAAGCAGGAGAATCTATCGCCCTCTCAGTCGTACCCCACACCTGGTTCAATGCTTGACGCCGGGATTACACAGGCGCCGACCTGCGAGTCAAGTACAGATGATATCGAGAACTTTTGGGACAAACTTCAAAGGGATGAGCTGCGCCGATTCAGCGCCACCGGAGATCTCAACCTTTTTTCGACCGGTCAGCCAGAACTCATGGTTGGAGATACATCCTTCGGGGATTTGTTATATATCCCTACCACGAGCGCCTCTTCATACCCACTTCTACAACAAGCTGGAGATTACCAGATGTAGAAAATTTCACAGCGAATTTACTTTTGGACGCTAAAGTAGGTATCTGTTCTGCAGCGCTCGTTGGCTTTTCTTCTTATATGTCTTTGCTTCTTGTCTTTTCAGCATGTTCGGTTTGGGTTGTCTATGAACAAAAATTGGAGGAGGATACGAATGGAAAATTGGTTTGTTTTATGAATAAAAAGTGAGTTTTTGGCTGTGGGCGCCGGTGGCGTATAGGCTCTGCGGATTCGAATTCAAAGCGAGCGAGCGAATTACGGCCCGTGCCGCAAGAAAAAATGACCGGCTAAAAAGGGGGGGATGGTACTACTTCTAATGAACCGACTAGCTACTTGTATTCAGTTAGTATTAGTATTTACCATATACCACTATTAAATAGCCATCAATTCAGCCAGTCAGTTCATGTTCTTGACTCGCGGAAATACGATAATAGTTTCCTACTCCATGAACGCCACCAAAATACGCCGTTGGTAGTTGTTGTAGTCGGACCCCCAAATTAGCGGGTATCTCGTCCCGCTTCCCCCTGGGTTGGCCGGTTGCGCTAACTGGTTAGATCCATTCCTGTAGGGCTGATATTTGGGGGGACTACGCTAGGTAATTGGCTGCGACGTTTAGAGCTAGGCTCGTGGCGTCATTCGGCAGGGACTTCTCAATTTCATCGGTGTAGAATATACGGTTACACAACATGGGTAGCGGATATCGTTCCGGTTTGTCTCCTTTTCCATGCGGCTAAGTACCCTACCTACCTCCATAGAGAAATTCTCCGCTGCGGGTGCTAGGATTTAGTATAATCCTGTCAGCACCGTGCGAGTACTTGCACTAACAACCAGCGGTTCGAACCACCAATAATTCGGCCCACATCAACGGGGCGTGTTTACATGTAAAAACGTGGGGGTAAGTTCTTGGTTCAATTTATTAAGCTGAGGGTGATATGACACCCTGCCCATGCAGAGTCACTAGATGTTCAGGTCAAAAGATGGTGTCACACCGGCTGACTCGAGGTGTTACTGGGACTGCATTGCATATCCGAGATTCACGGGTCGATACATTAGGTAGGTAGGTACCTAATCATGTAAATAATCTTACAAACGGCAGATCGCAGACTCGGCTACCTGTTTGCCTGGTCACTAAAATAGACAGTACAGAGCAGGAAAGATCAAGCGACCCACGAAAGCGAGGAGCGAAAGCGAAGTTTTCTCATGTACGGGGCCAGGTCGCCGCCAGGGCTGGGCATGTATGTATGGCGTCCCTGACGCTTTATTAGATTACTTCTATAAATCAAACAATTCTTCCAAGCCTAGAATTACTGGGCCTTATTATAGATGGTCTACTGAGACTTCAACCTTGTTGGGATTCTTCATAGAGATTGATTGGCAGGCATCTTTTTGACGAACAAGCTAATATGCATATACGCACTGATGCATTTTGTTAAGTCTTTAGTTCACCTTGTTGTCGGTATCATTTGTTCCCTCGCCTTGATCAATCTTATGTTGAATGACCGCAAAGCAAAAATCAAAGTTAACGGCTGGCAACTAGCTTATTTGGTATCATATAACTTCAGATCCTACCAAACTGTGCCTTAGGCCTAAATATTCATCTTGAATAATCGAACAATCACCCTTCATAACTAAATAATCACGCTTAATGATGTAGTGCAATAATAAATACAATAGGTATTATGCATTTCTAATTGGCATGGTAGTTGACACATAATAGTACAATTACTGCCCGTCACTGCCTAGTACAGAAAACTGAGCGAACCAAGTGTATTGATGTTTTAAGAGAGATGGAGAGTCTACTACAGAGGTCTAGACCACAGTTTCTTAAAGTATTCCGTCTTTTAATACAGTACTAGTATCTACCCACTGCTCCCCTCGGCGATCAAAATGAAGCCATCTCCAATACTTGCAACAAAGCCGTTCAATCTCGTCAACCGTCGTATCCTCAATACTTCCCAATAACACACTCAGACAAAAAAGAAAGGTAGGACACTGGAATCGCCAGCCCTCCTGCGTCTGCCACCCTTTTTGGCTGGGAATGCCACCAATCTCCCGCTTGTACAGATGATATACATACATACATACGTACAATTAAGCAGTCAAAGCAGCCAGCCGAAGTGCTTTCCTGAGTCTATATTTCGTGGCATCAAGTTATACAACGTAGGAAACGTGTGCATTCAAAAATCCAAGCGCATAATTTAGTGCTTATATAGCCTTTGAACTACTAACCTTTAGCATACTACGATATGTTAATAACCAGATTATATAGTAAAAGAACTACACTGTTGATTTATTAGTTACTACTTGCAAGCAACCAAATGCCCAAACACCTAATTCACGCAGAGGTATAGCCCTTGCCGTAAACCTAACTGTGAACGGCTGTGGCATATGTCGACTATATAGATGGGAAATTGGTGGCATCCCCAGCCAAAAAGGGTGGCAGACGCAGGTGGCCTGGGAATCACGATGGCCAAGGTGTACCAGGGTCTGACGATGGTTGGGCTGCGCTTGCTGATCTGGGAAGATCAACACCATTGGTTACGGCTTGGCGGGGAAGAGATTAACGAGATGAAAGAGACAATGAAAGAGATTCTAATAGCCGTGTCTCACTATCTGAACCTCCCAACCGACATTGCTGGTAGTGTTTCGATCGGAAGCTCGAACCACTAAGCCAAGTATGTTATTACCCCAAAGGATACTGGTGTGTACTTAATTATCAGTGGTCTATATTCCCCACTACCATTCGGCCTCTTGCCCTCCAGCCGGAGACAGAGCTCGACGGCCTACATGTGCCCACCGCGCCCAGGATCCATATTACCCCTACATTGCACCTCACCGTCTATCCATCATATACCGGTAATCCCACCATCCAGGTCGAGGCACCACGGCGTATATTGTGTCGGGAGGCCAACCAAATCAAGTGGTATAATTCCTTTTACACACGCAATAAAGGGGCCGAAGATGATGTAGTACACAACCAACGGAACATCAACACAGCAGCAGACGGGAAAGGTATGAGCCGAACCGGGACGGACGTATAGTGCTTCCATACTAGAGGAGGCAAGCCGTGATTAAGATATCAAAGCATGCAGAACAAAGCAGCAGTAATGGATTGAAATAAAAAAGGATTGTGAACACCAAGCAGGTGAAGATTCGTTGAATCGTCACCCTCAGGAGACCAGAAGTCCAACGCAGCATAAACTACTGTAGATCCATTCCATCTCAATCATAAGACTTAGAAACCATCTTCACGCTTACCAGGGAAGCTCTGCATTAGACCGCATACTCTCGAAAATACGACCTGATCTGTATCTCGAGAAAGATTAGATGTTTCCTTCTGTAATTTTTCCTAGACCAATTAAAGATAGCAACCAGATTCCTGACCTGATCAAGATTAAGACCCAAGGTGAGACGTAGCTCACGACAGAGCGCGTTAATGCGGTTGTCGATGAAAAGAAAGTCCTCTTCTAGCAATGCCCTAAGGCTTTCAATATGACCGGCATAAGGAGAACCCATGTGTGGTGCGGGAGCAGTCACAGGAGAGGGAGATCGAGGGGGTGGAGCAGGAACATCTGATATCGCAGACTCAACCACAGGAGAAGGCGGAGCAGATATCACACACGGGATATCATCAAGAGGGTCCATCAGCTTGCGATAAGTTGGACAAGAACGATGTTGGCTGAAAGGCGAACACACTCCATGTGGAAACCAATGCCTGCAGGGTAGGAAGATGGCTTCTAATCAAGTGTAGGTATTAATGCCCTTGTTGTAGAAGAGAAGGAGAGTGCAGGTAGTAACTTAATCTGCGCTTTCCACCAGCCCTAGACACTGGCAGGCTTTAATGACGTGATTTCTGGAAAAAACGATCGAAGCTTCTTAGTTGCCTAACTACTACATTCCCCCTTGTTTTAGCATACAAAGCTATTCGCTCAATCTAGCCCAGCTGCATACTTAGCTCTTACCGCTTTACGTCGCTGGAACGCTTTGTGTCTGGTAATCCTGTTACTTCAAGACGATGTTCACAATACCACAGTAACCCCAGTCCAGCTCTTACCAACCTAGAGAATCGCCGAATATGAATAATCCCTTCTGTACCCTTACGGATGTACCATTCATCCCCCCGATGCCATTAGGCCACCCAGACAACCCATTGACATACACGGGCCGATGCACTTACGCTCTCTACTATCAATACCAGAGATGCTTCACTTCATGGCTTGTTCATGCAGCAGCCTCGCTCGGGGTAGACGTCTGGGGAAGGGCCAACAAGAAGACTGGCCAAATCGTTATCCCTTTCCACGAGTTGCCTTGTCTTGCTACGGCTGTCGCGTGTCACGGTACGGTTCCTCAGCGCATGCTATATTACCTTAACTACATGTTAAGGTTACGCGGAGAGTGGGACGTGAGAAACGAGAAGAAACCGACACAAATCAACTGCCTTGATTACGAGCTTCACAGTAAGGCAATGGCAAATCTACGTTCCGTCGGAGATGCTTTCCAATCTGCCACAATCACGCAAGAAGAGCCTGAGGATCTCAAATTAACCCATGTCCTGCCCAGGCTGCCGGGCGAAGCATTTTGTATGTGACTCCGGAAATCATTTCCCCTCTGTTCAGGGAATTCAAGGAAATAATACACACTCAAGCTGGACTGCGGTATTGATATTTTCATCGAGACAGCAGGATGCTCCCAGAACATTAGAAATAAATAACTGACTTAGATGCTATAGTCGCCTGGGTGTGCTTTTTCAACGACTTGTTCGCTATAAGAGCATATTTGCGATATATTTGGCACAATTACCAACAATCTCTCGAGACCTTGACAACTGCGACTCTTGTCACCAATATAGCCATCAGGTCTGTAGTTATCGTTCTCTCGTCGCGTCCTCATACCGTTACAAAATTAAGCCTTCTTAAGTCAAGATCATCTGATCCTATATTCCCAGAACATTCCACCCCGTTTACTAAAAACTAGAAATGTTGACGCTTCTTTCCTAATAGGATGATAAGGGAAAATTGTGACCACCTGATTGTCATGACATGGCGGCTTCCTGGCATGCCGGCAGAGTCGAAAATTACAGAATGGATTTACCAAGGGATCACCGGTGATTTCGATCTACCTGGTCGATTCTGTAACGATAGCTGGCAAAATTATGAAGCAAGTTGGTGTTGCTACGAAGCAAAATTCGCCTTACTCCATCACGTATTACCTCTACAATTCTGTAGTGGTTACCCAGGAGTTATTCCACTGAACGAAGATGACTGGTGGCCTTTTAAGAAAGATTTCGGGACTTGGCCAAGTCATGGTCACAGGAGGCAGTGCCAGGTTGGGGATTATATACGACTTTTATGCTATTCCTTGCATAATTTCAGAGTTGTCCAAGAGGAAGGGTCTGAAAAGTATGACCCGGCGTTTCTCCCTTGTTACGATGAAATCACGAACGGCTGGTTGACATGGGGACCATACCTCAGCTTCGAACATATCCCCCTTTGGCTTGTAATATCTTTCCAAATCTTGGTGGATGTTAGGGAAGTGCTCGGTCCCTATTCCCCAACCGCCTTAGATGACCTCGAGGAATACGCCTATGACATGGACATTCTATTTCGCAAGAATATGGAACGCGCTAATGCAAAGGAAAGGATAGAGAATGATCCCGACTACGCTGATGCTTGCTGCCGCTTTATAGGGAACGTTCAAAAATATATAAAGAAAGACAATGATGCCGGGAAAGAGATAAATCTGTTCCGTGCTGTACCCGATGTCGAGATCCGTGGGCATCAAGGCAAACAATCTAATTCCTTTCTCCTGAAGACGAATGTGTGGTTGTGCGGCATGCAATGCTGGAATATGGAACGGACTAGCGTGCAAATTGTGCACTTAACAGTCAAATTACATGAGTGTATAATGCCAGCCGCTCTCTTATACTTAGCAATGCGCAAGTTGGGATTTATTGACATATGGTATGATATGGAAATTGTCCGTCAGTATTCCCTTTCCCCATTTTCTTTGAAATTAGCTCAATGATCTCTTCCATACTGACGAACAATTGACCCAACTTTTAGTCCAAACTCGAGGTCCTGAAATCTTTTCATATGCGGAAAACTGCTGGGCACCATGTTACTACCCTGACGACGCCACACTATTCAACTCTCTCAAATGTAGGTTCTTTCGGCCACCAAGCTATTGTATTCAGCACTGATGCGTCAGCATTATAGCGTACTTCATAGATACGGATAAGCCGCCTGGTTTGAGGAAGTTTTATTTAGGAGACCGCTATGTTTCTGACTTGTTCAGTAACTACGGATGGCATAGTACTTATAAGCCCCAGTCCGGTGTACCCACAAACACAATTTGCGAGGTGGTTGACCGCATTTATCACCGCGAGGATTGGAAGTTTTGGATGAAGCACGATGTGTGCAGTATGTACCCGCCAAATGTCCTTGTGTCGTTGTATGTGGTGACATCAGCCTGCCACCTCGATGAAGAACTGGCGTCTTTTGATTGGCATAGCATGCATGACACTTGCCAAAAGTTCTTTGATAACCTGAGACAGACACTTTTGGATTCGTTTTTTAGCGAATTCGGAAGGATATCACGATCCCCTCCTCCGTCGGCCGTGGGGCCCTCTGATTTAGACGACTCTGATACAGGCGACTCTGCTTCAGACGTCTTTGATTCAAACGTTCCAACCCCCGGCTCAGTTACCCCTCCCAGCTCAATTCATACCCTAGGAATGGCAAGTTATGATTCAGTCTCCTTGGATGCCTTGTACTACCTAATTTTTGCCGACGACCCCGAAAGACACCAAGAAAACATGATCTTGGCCGCCTTATGCCTTAATGTGTCTGAGATCTCGCATTGCAAGATCCCAAACAGGGAATACATGATTGAAAAATGGGCCGATGGTATTAAAGAGCATGCGGAAGAGCTAGGTATCTCACTTCTGCTCGCGAGAGATGTTCTCCTGCAACTGATCTCGAAGGAGGAAGAAGTTCCTATGTCCGATGGAGATGTCCACATGTCCAATGCAGCTGTGCGGCTATGGAAGCGTCATAGACTAAGGACTGAGACACTGGAGGGCGCAAGCGCTGCGCAGAAGAACTTTCGAAACAAGACTTGGCTCCATCGTGGTCCACCTCTGCATCGCAACGCTACAGAAGCTCGTAAACCGCAAACGTGAGTGCCGTGCGTCGTTGTGATTTCGTGATTTCAGTTGTTGACGATTTGCTTTAGGTGGGACAGGTATGAAGAATGGTATCGTGAACACAACGCGGAATGGAACCGTGAGCAATATGACAACTACCAACAGAACAAACCTATAAACACAGACAGCGATGAGAAGCCGGATCAAGGTGGCGTGACGTGTTAACAGATTAAGGCTTTTTATGTCGGGGGAATGATAGCTTTATGACTAGAATACGGCAGCGCTGGCTCTGGCTAGGATTTTCGAGTTTCGTAACAGTAGCAACAAAGATAGCGGTTTAGTCTGTAGGATTCACAGCGCAAGATGCTCAGAACATCGGTTCAGGTAGAGCTATACAGTATTTGATGAGCGACAATATCACTTCTTTTCTCTCTCGGAGTTTGCAATTCGGTTCGCAATCGAGGTCATGCAGCAATTGAGAGTGAATACGGTAAACTTAGTCGCGTTACTTTGCGCCTGGCGAACGTACCATGTTCAAGATAAATGTGTGCTTTTTAGATGACTTGTGTCATATCTAGACAAATCGACTCCATCTCTGCGGGCACACGAAGAATCGTACGGTGTATTTTCAGCATTCCTGAGGAAAAAAAAACAGCCAGATAATGAAGCGGCCACAAGTGACTGCAAACCCCGTGAGCCTCAGTCAAGGAGGAAATCTAAATACTACGCATCCCAGACTGGCGAGATGCAGCTAATTCAATGAAGACTCGCGTAATCGCGCAAAGCAGTAGATAATTAAGTGAAGTGTTTTAGAAGGAAATCAACGATGACTTCAATTGGGAAACTAAGTGGTGAGGTCCAAAAAATTGAGGTGTGTGTCCTGACGTGAAATTTGACCCCTTGTAAACGATTCACATAAGCAGACAACTCACACCGCTTCAATATAGAATTCTGTCCAAGAACAACGTTGTGATATTTCTTAGCAGTGGATTCTAGCTTTACTAAGTTATTTACATAGTAGTCGGGCCCACGTTTGTCTCAGCAGAGACGAATTTCCCCTTCTCGTGCGGTAGAATGACAGCAGATGCCTCGGCGGTCTTCTCAACGTCACTATCTAGTTCTGTGTTCGGGGTCACCGGGTCCTCTACCCTCTTGATTTCTACCGGTACGTGGTCGCGGACAACCAGCCAGGTGGGATATACAGCGAGACCTAGTAAATATTCGTGTTAGTACGTATAGAATCAAAACCAGGCGGAAAAACACTTACCAAGTAATATCGTATTCACAGCCAAGGGGACGCGTCCTCCGACCCACTCACGCGTATTCAGCCCGAAGCTAACGGCCTGCGCGAAACTCTCCTGGCCACGCAAGATGCCGGTGAATCGGGTGAGCTCCGAGATGTTGTCCGTCTTGGTGGAGACGAGGTAGTACAGCCAGTTCTGAAGAGCCTGTTGCGCGAAGCTCCACAGCAGTAAAACGAAGTAGCCCTCGACAAAGCCTTTGTCTTCCCAGTCGTACGCGGGCGGGTTCGCCGTGTACTTCTCCTGTACGACCCAGCCGTAGACCCATGCGACGATGTGCACGACGACGGCGTACCAGAACCCCCACACGATGCGCTTCTTGACGGGTATCCGCTTGTAGTCGAGCAGGGTGCTCATGATCTGCGAGGACAGCAGCGTGCCGAAGTTGGAGGTGAAGCCGATTAGCGCGCGCGCGCGCACGCCGAAGTAGTACGTCTGGAAATTGCCCGAGTACTGGTTGAAGTAGGCGGCCCAGAAGACGGGGAGGAGGAGCAGGATGTCCTTGCGCGTGAGGGCCTTCCACAGCGCCTTTAGTTCGCCCTTGAACGTGCTCTCGGCCTTGATGATGACCCTTGTCCCGTCGGCGCGCTGGACCTTTTCCGGAGGCGTCAGAAGGAGCGCCACGGGTGCCGCGACGGCCTGCAAGGCGGTGAAGATTAGATAGACGCTGTAGCCGACTTTGCCCTTCTTCTTAGCGCCTTCGCTGTGGTTGAGGGCCAGGACGATGGCGCCGCCGACGAGGGGGCCGCCCGTGCGGAACCAGAGCCAGATATTCAGATATTTTCCCCGCTTTCCGGGTTCGGGATACCCGAGCGCCACGGCGCCCTCGCTAGCCCAGAACAGGCCAGCGCTGAAACCACATGTCGTGGCGCCTAACAGGACTAGCCACTCGACGCCGTACCGGTTGTTGAGGTACAGGCCGGCCGAGTAGATGGGGTAACCCACGGCTCCGAGGAAGAGTGTCCATGAGAGACCGATGCGGTTCGCGATCGGCGCGCCGAAGATGCATAGGAATCCTAGGATGCCGAAGGTAAGGGCGTTGGCGGCGTTCACGAGGTACGGCCGCTGTGCACCGCCGGCGCCGAGAGCGTTCATGGCGTTCCAGAGACCGGGCGCGAGAAATCCTACGGCGCCAATAACGAATGCGTTGAAGAGCGTCGTGCGGTACCATATCCGCTTGACCGGTGCCACTTCCTCGCCGGAGGAGGCATCTTCTTGAGACGTTTTCTCGGCCATGGTGGCTTGTTTCAAAAGTTACCCTAGGTGAGTAGCCTTGACGAGCCTTGCCGTGTTACTATAACCTGTGTAACGAGGTGAGAAGACGGTTAAAGTTCTGGTGCAATATGTGTAGGGACGTCCTCACCTATTAAAGTACCTACACACACCGTGTATGGGCTGCCCGCTTCGGCTTGGGTGATGACCCACCCCGATGGCGACATTCGTGCCCCGGCATGCAACCAGTGGCCATGGCGGCCGGAAAACTTTGCTGAATTAGTCTCGATGGAGTTATTCACGGCCTATAAAATGACCCGCGCTGTGATAAACCATGGCAATTTTCTCGGCTTGCGTGCTCGATAAATGACGCGATCGGGGAAACGGCTATTCGAGGCAAAAATGATCATACGAAACTTGTGATGAGAGAAGATTGTATTGTAGAAGGCGAGATTCTAGATCTTATGAGTTTTTTTTTGTTTTTTTTTTTTCGTTCCTTATGCAATCGCTCAGCTCCGGGTGCCCCGCTTTAGCTCGTCCTCCTTCTTGTAGTCTTCCCAGAGCTGCTCGACGGGCCTGCCCAGCGTCTGTGTCCAGAAGGGCTTCTCCTCGTACCTGGCCGTCCGCAACCCCTCATTCAGCCGCCTCACCGTGCCCTCGCCAAACCTCTCCTCCAGGTACTGTAGGAAGTACGCCGTGTGCTGATACCCGGCGTCCCATTTCCCTTTCACCTCCTCGCCCTTTCGCCAGTGCGGCGGCGCCAATCCTGCGCCTAGACGCACCCAGTCCGCGATCCCCTCTATTAATCCACCTGGTGCGTGGCCGTGGCCGTTGTATTGGTAGCAGTGCACCAGCTCGTGAACAATGACGCCTTCGAGTTCCTGGCTGCGCCTTTCGGGCGAGATGGAGGCGACGAAGCGCGATGAGAGATGGATTTCCTTGTGTTGCTCTGGATCAATCTCAATCCCTGTGGTGTAGGCTACCCCGTCCATAGGCCGGACGATCAGCGTTACGCTGCGCGTGTTGGGCATGTGGTATCCCCGGCTGGGGTGGACATAGAGGGCCTTCTGAACCCGCGATACCGCGGAGGGTAAGAGACTTGATGGGGATATACTGGATAGGAATATTGATGTGCCGGCGTCTGTGAGCTCGTTCAGGTGAAGTCGCAGACGGGGCTGGGGAAACTCCTTGGCGGGCGACTCAGAGAGGCCATTGGTAGTAGATGAGGCTGTCTTATCGCCTGCTCCCTCCTTTGTGAGATGTTCGGGAAGTTGTGTAGTTGTTGCGGCAGCTGCCGACGTGGGCGTTGAGTCTGCTGGTGACATGCCGGGGAGGAAGATTGGCAGTGGTACAGGCGTAGTGCCTTGAGGTAGAGGCATAAATACAGTATTTATAGTCTTAGGGCTGAGATGATCTGGGTTATGAGACAACAACCCGCCTGAGGAATCGACTGAGATCAATCTAACCTAAAAAGCTGATACACTTTAGGTAGTTTAAGTGACTCAAGTGTCATCAAGTAGCTACGATACCAAGTGCTGATTGATAAGAGACCGTAATATGTGCCCTCGCTATCTCGAAGAAGTTCGGAAAACAAGAATCACAGCCTCCATCAATGTAGTCATTAATAATACCGGGGTATGTACTATAATAGATGGACCAGTTACTTGCTAGATACGGGCCCTAAAGCACTATCTACATGGTGCCGGCGCTGTTGCCCCTCAGCTTGATAGTCTATCTGAGCAGTAGGTACCTATATACACAAGTTACCTTATTCAGAAACTGCAATTATCTTTCTTTTAACGCTAATAAGCACAGTGACTTTAATTTGCATGTTTTCTTGTCGATGAAAATTCATCCCTGTTATAGAATTAAAAATCAAAAATGTATGATGTAAGTAGGTTCTATTTGAAGCTTTCTTGGTTAATCACAAGTATCTATTGATATGGGTGCGGGACAGCACAGGGATTGGCAGGGGTACGTGGTGCTGGCTTAAAACACTGATTGGTCTAGCTCCCCACACCTAGCAGGGAATAAGGTACTCCGGCAACGACAAGTCAGCACTCTTTACCAAATCAATATTTTTGTTGTTGTCACCCAACTAGTCTCCATCAACCAGTACATGATACGAATTGACCACCTCCCTTCAAACCTCTCATTGCCCACTCCCCTCCGCTGCTACCTCCACCCCTCATTCACCTAGAAACTACTACATCTCAAGCTTCCAAGGTTCGCTGTATTGCTAAGCAGTGTGCGAAGAAGCCCGATCAACCTCAAATCAACCAAATATTGCTCAGCGCCGCAATCTCCATCGCCCCTTTACGAGGCAGAGAACAGCATCTGCTTTGCGACGCTCGCCCTAAATCTCCGCACTCGACCAACACTGTACCACGTCCACCCGACATCGTCGCATTTTGTCCGCAAACGTCGGAGCCCTGCCAGATCCTCGATGCTTGGGGATCATGGCCGAAAGACTCTCCGACGACCAGGTCCAGGGCCTGCTGACCATCCTAAAGAAAGAGACCACAGTTGATGCCAAGGTCCAGTACGTCACCGCTGTCAAGTCGAGCATCAAGCAGCACAATGTACCCGATTCTTGCGTCGCGCCTCTCTTTGAGGGTCTGCGCCAGGCTTCCACCTCCCAACACGCCGCCCTCGTCAACGCCGGCTTCACCGCGCTCAACCACCTGCTCACGCGCCTGACGCGACAGGAACCAAAGTACCTGCACAGGGAGGCAAAGCAGACACTGCCCCTCATCGTCGAAAAGATGGGTGACCAGAAGGAGAAGTTCAGGTCCCTGGCCCTACAAGCTATGGCGACTATGTATGCCCAGGTCCCTGCCGACGCCGAGAGATTCGTTCGCAATACTGCCATGGCCGGCAAGAACCCGAGGGCAAAAGAATCGAGCATGCAATGGCTACTTCAGGTATGCGCTTTCACTCAGTTGATGCTCTATCGAAATGGAGGCCCGCTGACTTTGATTTAGATGCATAGAGACCATGGTTTGCAATTCCGACCCTACGTTCCAACGTTGATGGAACTGCTGGAAGATGCAGATGGCATGGTGCGCGATGCTGCTAAGGCAACCGTTATCGAGCTGTTCAGGTGCGTGATGCATTAAGGGCGTTTCCATCCGAATTTCTAACAGTGCTGTAGGGATGCGCCCAACGCGGCAAAGTCGGACCTGAAGAAACAATTGAAGAACTTTAAAGTACGCTCAGCCATAGAATCGGCGATTATAAAAGAGTTAAACCCCACGGGTGCGAAGGCCGATCCCGAATCTCGCCCGGCATCCGCTATGCAAGTTCGACCCAATCTGGCAACAGGCACTTCATCGCATATAAGCGACAGGCCAACCACACCGATGGTTGCGGAAGCAAAGACGGAATCGGTTGAGCCTACATACGTGAACACTCAACGAGAACTCGATGAGATCATCAAGGGGATGCATGAGTGGTTCGAAGGTAAAGAGACGGAACAGAATTGGATGAAGCGAGAAGAGAGTATGACCAAGTTACGAAGGCTTATTGCTGGGAACGCCTCAACAGACTATCCCGATCTCCTTGTATCTGGTTGTCGTGGTCTGTTGGATGGTATCATCAAGGCTGTCAATTCACTACGGACAAGTCTGTCTAAAGAGGGTTGTGCTTTGGTTCAGGATCTAGCCATTACCTTCGGCCCCGGAATCGACCCAATGGTCGAGTTACTGATGCAGACATTCATCAAGCTTTGCGCGGCTACGAAGAAGATCAGCTCGCAACTCGCGAACACAGCCGTTGACACACTAGTTGGCAGGACAACATACACTGTTAGGATCATGCAACATATATGGGCTGCCTGCCAAGATAAGAATGTTCAACCGCGGGTTTACGTAACCGGGTGGCTGAAGACGTTGTTGAAGAAAGAGGCTCATCACAAGAGCCATCTTGAACATGGAGGCGGCGTAGATCTGATCGAGAAATGCATCAAAAAGGGTCTTAATGACCCGAATCCAGGCGTCCGTGAGAAGATGCGGTCCACATATTGGGCATTTGCGGGCATTTGGTCGAGCAGGGCCGTAACAATTATGGATAATCTTGACTCTACAGCACAGAAGCTACTCCAGAAGGACGCAAGCAATCCAAACGAGCCGAGGAAGACGGAACCAGCTGCTCGTCCTGGCCTGGGTCTTTCTAAGAGCACTATGGGTAGCTCGAAGCCCTCATTACGTGAGACAATGATGGCTCAGAAGAGGGCTTTGGCTACTACCAAAAACCTTCCGGCAAGACCAGGCTCCGCAATGGCGACAATATCTCCAGTACGGACCGCTCCTACCAACTCGGCCGCTTCGGCGTCGTCGTCGAAACCCGCAACTCGAGCTCGTCCAGAGTCTTCATTAAAGTCGCATGGTGGTATGTCCGTGGCGCCCATGCGACCAGCTAGAAGGCGGCCCGAGATAGCGGCTAGGCCTGCCACAGCCGGCCCATATTCAGTTCGAACACATGACGGGCCATCTATGGAGCGGTCAAGTCCGGAAAGTGTTAAGTCGAAAGCTATAACCCCCAAGACAATATCAGGGTCCCCCAGGAGGACGGCTCCAAGAACTCGCCCAGGTCATGCTACAACTGCAAGTGAATCGAGCGCTAGCACTCATACGCCGTCAAGAGCACCGGCGAACAGCTCTGTCGCGTCTCCGCGACCAAGTCCCACCAAAGCCAAAACAACGCTTGGCCATCATCCATCAAGTAGTCCTTCTAAGGATGAGAATCTTACTTTTGTTGATGCGCCATCTATTGAAAGCTTGAAAGACAGCCTGCAACCCTCAGCACTCCGAATTATTGTATCAGAGCAAGATGATCCCCCTCACAACACTCACAGCTCTTCGCCGGAAGTGGTTTCTCCGTCACTGGAACCTTCACAAGAAGCTATTTCTTCCCCACAAGAAGCTATTCCTTCACCACAAGAAGCTATTCCTCCACCGCAAGAAGCTATTGCTTCACCACAAGTTGAGCCGCCCCCGATAGTGGCTTTGCCAAAAGACGAGAGTATATTCCCGCCCAATCATCTCGAATCAACATCACCAAAGCCTGTAAAAGTGTACGAAGATCCCTTTGTGGAAGATCAAACGACGCCGAAGCCGCAACCGGAGAAGCCTACTGAACGGCCTGCACTTGAAGATATCCCGGTTAACGAAGATGTAACCAAACTTTCTCAGCCCTCAGCAGATTTTAATGGCATGACCCCGCCCTGTTCTCCCGATAAGACACGTCAGAATTCTCGTCTTCTCGATAGTGGTATCACACGCGTGAAAGGCAGAACCCTGGACGTGCATGGCTTCCGCAAATTACAGAGTCTGATCCGCGAAGACAAACTACCTTTCAACGACGAAAAATTCAACACACTCTTGGTAGGCTTATTTGAGTATCTCGAGTCCTCTCTTGATGGCCTTGCTGCTCAGAAGGTACAAGACATCAAAGCACAGGTTCTCGCTACCATAAAACTTTTACTCAAACTACACAGCGACGACTTTCAGCCTCATGTTTCACGCGGTCTAGAATCATTGCTACACACGCGAAGCTCTTATGATGCCCGTACGCACATCGTAGCCGGACTCGAACTTCTCGCCGATGAGTTGGTCCACATCGGCGATGCCGACGAGATCACCGTAACAATGACGCGTTCTCTTGGGCAGATGGATCTTGATACGGCAGGCTACCGCGGCCTGAGCATGGGCTTACATGTGCTGAAGGAACTCATTGACTCCCGACCCTCCTTCGTCCCAACAGAGCGCGAAGTCGCGGGCCTCACCAGCCTCGCGAGTCGGTGCCTGGAGAGCAAGGAAAGCGGCGTACGCATGGACGCGGTTCAATTATGTGTCGCGCTACATGCGCGCCTCGGAGATGCCCGGTTCTGGGAATCCATGAAGACAGTCCGTGACGACCCGAAGAGCCTGATCACGTATTACGTCGTCAAGCGCCAGCGGGAGACCAGAAACACGCCTAGCTAGAAAAGGATGTACTGGAAACTTTGCTGGTGGTATTTTCTCCCTGTGTCACTGTTTTGGTGGTTCTGTTCGAAGGTTTTCCGGCTATGTTTCAAGGGTCGTTTGTCTGCTGCTGTCAGAAGCTGGCTAGTTCTGCGTTGATGATGGTCACTGGTGTGTACAAACTCAGAGTTACGATAACTGTTGTTGTTGACCGTGTATCCTCTCAAATGGCATTTACAAAAGGGGGAAACAAAACGGCGTTTGGAGGAAAGGTTGATGGGATAAGGGGGCGTTTGTTTTTCCCTGGGTTGATTGATACCTTATCATTCTATTCTTTCTGTTAGGTCCTTCTTGGGATGTGCGTGCGATGGGAAAGGGGGAGTAAAAGAAAAAAGGGGCTGTTTGTTTAATCCGTACCGTATACCTCCTTGTAATCATAGATAAACAGCGCTTTATTCATTGTTAGTCTAGCTTTTTTTTCAGTTCTATTGAGAATACCCGAGAGGAACGATACCCGTGTTGATTTTGATTAGGATATTCGGAGGCGGTGAGTGAGGCGTTTGTGTCGTAAGCTTGCCTTACATCATAACCCCAATAATAGCTAAGATATCATATCTGCAGAACCCGACCTGCTGAATGGATGCCTTCGTCCGGTGACCAAAGTTGCGTTGGGCTGGATTCAAGGCGACCGACCAATGAGGCGCATGAGGCCTTATCAGGGCGCGTGCGTTTTCGGGTTCTAGGTACGTAGTAGTGACGGCCTCAAAGAGCGCCTCACCCCGCCCCGCTCGATCTCCGTGGTATAAAGATGAGTGCTTTCTTCTTGCATTCCCGAGTGCTGGCTTTCTTTTACAGTGATGCCATAGCCGTTCACCGATTTCGCTTGAAATCCAAGACTCAATAAGCTTGCTGCAAATATGTCACCCTTAGCATTGTCTATTTCCTATTCGGTCGCTGAGTGTCTTACCTAGGACTTGTGGCCCAACTTTCCCTGTGCCCTGACCAAGAATTGCTGTATGTATGTAGTAGGTATTCCCTGCATCACTCCTCCCCGAAATCCTACCCAGAGCCTCACATGCCCCACCACTTCCCCCCGCCACTTCCAGTTGTCAATGTTTTGAACAAATGATACTGATTCGAGAACTAGACAACACATCTTACACTCGCCACTCCAAAGTGCCTAGTACAAAAGTGCTTGATAATTTCGGTTTCACAATTTTCCATTTCTAGCATCGCTTAAACCAATCCCGTGCTCGCTTGCTAGCTTGCCGTTGCATTCCTCAACATAGTTCTAATACTCGTCGTCCTTTTCCTCGCTGCTAACCTCCTCACATTCGCAGGTACAAACAGAATGTCAAATACATGTCCTGCAATGCCGGTTGTAATTGTCCTTTCTCATTGTTTCATACCCGCACCCGCAGCGGTAAGCCGGAGCGCCCGAAGCGGGGTGCATGGTGCCAATGTGGCGCCTCAAGTCTTTCTCATGCTTGAGGCGGCTGCCACACACGTTGCAAATGTACCGCCCCGAGACGCCGCGCTGTGAAAACTGCGGGTTTGACTGGTTCGGGCGGTCCGTCAAAGACCCAGAACTAGCCGCTGGAATGTTGTGGCCTGGAGCACTGGGACGGGAGCCGTTGATCCTTTCCTCGCCATCCGCGACCAATTCGTCAAGCAGGCTCATTTTCTGGTGGGCCACCTGAGTCCTGCTCTGACCTGGATCGTACGTTATGTTCCGGCATTGGTACGATATCTGGTAGTCGCTCCGACTAGATTAGTGTCTCCCGGGCCATACGCTATGTTCGGATAGTGGTATGGTACCTGGTTGCTGTACTGCACGTTTTGATACTGGTATGACATCTGGGCGCCGCCGCGGATGTCGGGATGCTGGTACGACGTCTGGGTGCCTTCTTGATTACGCGGACAATAGCCATTATTGAATATGTGTGCATCTGGATGGCACCCGCACGGCAGCATTGTTACAGTGAATCAAGGGTTGCACGAAGACAACAAATGAATATGCAACAGGTAAAAGACTCCAAGTTACAGAGATATCTAACTTCAGGTCAGTTACACCACACTTTTGCCTCTAAAGCTTTTCTAGCAACATACCTTGTGCGCGTTAACGAGTCAGCTGCGGACGCTTATGGATGAGTGAACAAGATCAATATGAAATGCTGGTGAGCGGAAAAGGGATATCATCACGGGTGAAGATGTGGCTCGGAGAAAGCTCCTTATATTCTCAAGGGAGAGTAGGAGGAGGAGGGGGGGAACTTCAAAACTACATACTTGACGTACGAGGCCCCCGAGGCCTCATTTCAAGCGATTCATCATTTTCATGTAAAAATGTCCGAAATAGTGGGTGTGCCGTGAAAGGACATTGGAACTAGAATTGGGCACGAAGGTTCAGTTTCTTTTCTCAAAGCCCTCTATACCATAAGATATCGAAATACTTGACGCAAGAATCTTAAAACTTCGCACATTTAGTTGTCCCCAAACATACTTGAATTTCAGAGTAGTTGAAAGTAGTTGTAATAACGATGTGGAAATTTACACCTTTTCCATTGCTGGGCTATAAAGCGTTTGGGTCTCTATCACATAGCAACTCAACGACTTACCTCTAATTTCCAAAGCGCAGCATTTCCCTTTAGCACTGCTCAAAGCTATGTCCATAAACTAGCAGCTGGTGTTACACCACCTTAATTCACCCTCTAACTACCCTTCATTTATGAGATGATCTCGAAACTTTAGGCCCGATAAGGGTGGTCATGATCGACATGTAATGTCAAGAGCCCTTGAGAAGGGGATACGATTTGTGCTGAATGGGCTGGGCGGCCTCATGGTCTCATGAGTCACCTTGAATAACACTTCATTCAAATCGTATTCGGAAGACTACTGAGCTCTCCGATGATACTACAGCATGTTCATAAGTCCCCATCAGGCTTTGGATCGTAACGAGTAGGAGAGTATTCGGTTTATTCTAGGTATTTGTGCCGCCAATGACGGATAGGGTGCACTCGGTTGCACTCGCTTAAGGTACCTGCATTACTTTAATGTTTCCAGTCGGTTCTGTACAGCCCGAATGAATGGTTTCCTCAGATTCCTTCGTAGATCCCTTATTGCCGAGCCCCGAGCCAAGAGAACTAAGACTCTGTTATTGGGGAACATATTCGCCGTAGCAACCTTCCACAGTCTAATCTCATTCGAAAAGGGCGGGATCTAGGGCTGAAGAAACCCCAGCCCTGGAGATCACTCTCTTCTAGGTACCGAAACAGCATTACCGATCAAGCGTCATGCAAGCAGAAAACAATGTGTCTGCTTCGTGGTAGGTAGATGGTAAAACCTGAGGAAGACATGAAATTAGTACTAAGTTTATATATTAGAGATCGTCTAAAATGAATATGGATGAACAAAGGTGAAGAGAAACCCTCGTCAATCAGTAATATCCTATATATTATCATTTGCCTCGGAGATATTTACGAACAATTACAAATGAGAACAGTCCGCACGATTATACAGCTACGTTGGGCTCTCGAGGTAGTCTTTGTCGGTAGGGCAACTGCTGAGATTTGTTTGGGGGTGATTGATGACTTCTTGCACTCACTATCGCTATCATATGGGTGCAGTGCCAGCCTGCATATACCAAAGGTATCGAGGCCAAAAGGAGCCCCACTATCTTGAAGGGCTTCATAATATCATAAGTGGTGTCTGGAGAGCTCTTTATTGTGATGCTAAAGGTGGTCGTCCTTTCTCACGCCATGATCTTTACGCCGGTAGCGGTATTAGACCTGTTTGTCCCTTGTTCCATTTGTCATGTAAGTTCTTTCTTAGCGTACAATTGTTGGAGACTTCTTATGTGTGCCAAGCAGTCTCCATAAATGGATGTTGATGATGTTTGGGGGCTGAGCGGTAACCACGGTTTGAGCCGATATCGCTAAGTTGCTGGGTTCTTCTGGCAAAATGGAGGGGTCACGCATACGTAACTGCTCTCTTTGTTCGAGATCTGTAGGGCTTAGAGGCAGAGAAGCCAGGGGCCAGGATGTTATGCATGCCGGCATCTTATCCCGCAAAGCGATCCCGACTCACTGGATCTCACCTACCCAGTAATTATTAGCCGCCGAGTCACCCTCAAATGGTAAGCTAGGACTAAGAAGGTAATTGACCTCGAGCCTCTAGTAGTAATTCCCCGGCCAGAATACCTATCACAATGGCAGGGGCTTCATTAAAGCTACGGAGCATATATGCGACTGCTCCCCGATGCGGAAGTGTGCTTATACCTAGCCTCCCCAAAAGTGAAAGATGTTCAGGGACAGCTACAGAAGGTTTTTAAAGGCAAGAATATCCGACTAAATAACTTTTACTGGGCGTCAACTAACTATAATCTACGTACGCGTCTCAAAAACGGCTAAGGTACATATATTTTACCTACCTACCGAGGTACCTCATTCCCACGTTTGTTCCGGGACATCCTTCAGATTTTCCCTCATACAACACACATTCTAGACATCATTCACTCCATTTGCTGGCCCTCACATAGGTAGTCGCATACCTAACTAACTGCGAGCTAAGGCTCCCCTACCCCCGCCCCAATATCTAACACCGTCGTAAGGTAAGCTCTAGCCTCGTACAGTGAATTCCGAGAGGCAGTTATGCTATGTGACTTTCTAGTCCGTATTGCACGCGCCTCGAGATCGTGCGTAACGTTCCCGTCCGAATTGGAATTATACGCACCCGAACCGGAGACCTGTCTTCTTGCCTATGATGATATACGCTAATAATCGCCTGAGGCTCTCGATGGAAGAAACGGGTTAAAGCGACAACCTAAAGATTAAAGCAGGGCGTCAGCCTTGCTGACTTGCAGGGACCTCATAAGGAGACAGCAACGTGATTGAGCCATAGGCTCTCTGTTGTAGTATCGCATAATCATTGGAATTATACCCAGGGGGAAACCTGTCTTCTCTATAATAATAGGCGCTGACACAGCGTCCGAGGCTATCGATGGAAAATAACAGGTTGAAGCGACGACCTAAAGATGAAGGCAGGGTGTCAGCAACGCTGAGCAGGAACCTCATAAGTGCAGATAAAGTCATTGAGCCATGGGCCCTCGGATTATCCTTCGCCTAATCATTGGAATTACACCGGGGAGACCTGCCTTGCCTATGATGATATACGCTGATACAGTGCCTGAGGCTATCGATCGAACAGGTTGAACCGACAACCTAAAAATGAAAGCAGGATGTCAGCAATGCTGAGCAGGAACCTCATATAGCGATCAGTATCGTCATCAAGCCGTGGGCTCTCGGTATACCGTCTTCATATAATCATTAGAATTACACCCAAGGGAAACCTGCCTTGCCTATGATGATATACGCTGATACAGCGTCTGAGGCTATCGATCGAAGAAAAAGCGACAACCTAGATATGAAAGCAGGATGTCAGCAATGCTGAGCAGGAACCTCATATAGCGATCAGTATCGTCATCGAGCCATGGGCTCTCGGTATACCGTCGTCATATAATCATTAGAATTACACCCGAGGGAAACCTGCCTTGCCTATGATTATATGCGCTAATGAGCGTCTGAGGCTGGCGGTGAAATAAAAGCGTGAAAGCAACGACCTGAAGATGAAAGCAGGGTGTCAGCAAAGCTGAGCAGGGACCTCATAAGGAGATGGAAACATCATTGAGCCATAGGCTCTCCGTTGAAGCATCGCAAAATTATTGGAATTACACCCGGGGGAGACCTGCCTTGCCTACGATTATATACGCTATTGGGCGTCTGAGGCTGTCGGCTGGATGGATAGGTCAGAGCGACGAAAAGCAACGAAAAGCAACGACCTAGAGATTGAAACAGGTGTCAGCAAAGCTGAGCAGGGACCTCATAAGTGCGGGTCACGTCATCGAGCCAGAGACTCTCAGTTGATCCGTCGTATTAATCATTGGAATTACACCTGGGGTGGGAAACCTGCCTTGCCTATGATGATATACGCTGATGAGCGTCTGAGGCACCGACGGGTATGATTCAGCGTTGGCATGCACCCTTCTTAGGAGATGCGATGCTCCGACAGGGCTGAGGCAGCTGATCTAAGCTGGAAGACAAGTGTCTCAAGTAGATCCCCCTGAGCAGAATGAACTGTGTTTGTTCGCAAAGACAATCAAGAAAGGGGTAGAGATGGTGGGCATGAGGTTTGATGAGGGCGACAAGATGAGATGAGAAGAACTTGGAACAGAGGAGGATATGAAGCCGGTTTAAATAGACGTAGCCTCGTGGTCGTTTGTTGATATTTCCAGATTCTATTTTGTTGACTCCTTCTCGATTCTACGATCCTACTACTTTCTGAGAGAAGCTACAGCTGAAATATTCTACTGGAAGGAAACTAGAATTGCGTCACTTTTGGGACGTGCTAGCATTGGAACCCTAGTTGGGTTGCTTGCGCCTACTTTTCCAAAGAGTCTTGTTGGTCCTTTTAGATGGTATCTTGTTGACTCCTTCTCGTTTTCGTGGCGCTACTGCTCGTTGCGAGAAGCCGTAGCTTATATACTTTTCTCGATAGACACTATAGTTACGACGTGCTATTATGGGACAATTTTAAGTTCCTTGCCTCTGCTTCTCCAGAAGTCGTGAGCGATAGCATGGAGAATGTAATGTCTTATTTATCTCTACATAATAGAACGTTGCCCACAGACCCGCTCTGAGAGTACTGCCGGCTAGGGTGTGGAGGAGTAGTCGGATTTCGTGAACTATACATCTACACTACGTCCAAATCGAGGGTATGCGCAATGTCATGTTGTCGCTATAAACAAATATAGGCTCGGACTTTTTGGTGATGTAGAAATGTCTGTTGCGATGGCCTAGAAAAAAAGGCATGTAGGTATTTAGGACAATGTCCATAGATATAAGGTTTTCATGCTGAAAGTTTAGCAACCAGAATATTTGGTCATACGTCATAAAACTAGCTCTTAGTTAGGTAAGAAGCAGCGCTCAATGGTAGATTCGAGAAAATGGTAAGAGTCTAGCGATAGAAGTTAATCAACTCTTCGGCAAAAACATTCACTTTGAAAATTACTGATAAATGATACTCTACATAATACTCCTTGCTTTGGAATGGGCTTTAAAATGGTGCATGAGGCGCGATTCCTAACGCAAAGACTACGTTTATTAGATACTGTCGTCCTTGAATTCGATCAACGAATCCCTAGTGTTGTATGTGTCTTTTGTTCACTCATCCGGTCTTCTCTTCCTCTCTTTTCTACGCAGCTTTTTATGCTACTATATAGTTTTATATATTATATTTTGTCTCTTCGTCCTCGCCCAGTGTCGACGGGAGTGGAAATACATACAAATTTGTGGGTAAGCAGTAGCGTATTCAGCATGATATGAAGAAGAAGAAGAAGAGCCCCAAGACTCTGAGTTACTGGTGGTACTTATATACATCAGTTACAAAGTGCTAGAGTGTACCATCCTCCCCGGTTTGAACACTTTCATAGTGTTTTACTAGCAGGGCTCTGAGCTACTAATGGATGTATACAATGGGATCCTTCCCAGAAAATGGGAATTTCTTCCCTAGATTGATGCAATCCCAACATACATCATCCGAGAGCAAGCACACCCTTCTTCCTTTCGCTATGCATATCATCATCGCGGCAAGCCGAGCCTGCCAGTTCTTGTTTGCTAGAAAGATGCAGTTTTTTGGAGTGTCTGTCACTAACTCCGTCCAGTTCTCAACCGCTACCAGGGGTATCTTCTGATACTGATACTCATTTTGATGACTGTCTTCACATACAAGCAAGGGGACACTTGGTGCTTCCCCAGGCGGGTGATTTCTGGAAGGAACTAAATGTCTTTCTTTGACTGGTAAGATTGGAACATGTCGATAGATCAAGGACGGAGACTGAATGGTTTTCAATATATCGAGGTCCGCAATCCATTCGGCCTTAGCGTAGAGCGAAACTACGCTTTCGACAACGTAAAGCTCTTTATCCTGGGAACCGCTGTAGCCACCAACATCGACCTCTTGAGTAAAACCAGTAAACCAGATGTGTAAGGAGCTGTCCGCGAAACAATCTCTTGCTTGCCCATCCCAGGCAGAAAAGTTTATGAGATGCCATCGTTCGATTCCTAGAGTCATCATGCTAGGTTCAATAGGGGGTACCAGGAGAGCTGCGCCAGGTTTCCCTATGTTTCCCATGACATGTCTAATCTTGGTCCTCCTTGGTGAGATAGCCGGATCACATGTGAGAGATGCATCGACGAAAAGAGAGTTACTGCTGGACAATGCGATCACGTCTTTGAGTCGACTCGAGGCAATATCAAATGAGCCTTCGCACAAAAGCACGCAAGAAAATGATTGCTCGGTGCTCATAGCTCTTGATCTCAAGAAATTGAGCACCCGGGGGATTAATGCCTCTCCCGAAACACGTGGCTTGCGAGGAGACTCCTGTTGACTTGGGGATACTTCCATGGCATGTAGAGCATCCATGAAGCAGGTTTCAGCATGATTCGAGCCCATATCTTCATCATCAACGGAGAGGAAGTCATATTCTGAATTGTAATCCCTTTTTTCTGGTGGGGGATCAAGCGGACGGCTAGTGACGCTGCTGGACTCGAAAAGCGACCGAAACCACTGAGTTTGAGCCAGAGGTTTAATCAGAATGCGAACGTCAATAGAGGATTGCGCCAGTGTCCTATATAGGGAGTACAGTGAGGCGAACGCTTGTAATGAAGCAATGTAAGAGTCGTCAAGGGACTTGAATGCTTCGTCCAAGGCGTTGAAAAGCCCATCAGTGTTAAAGCCACCATCCTCAAAGAGACTCTCAAGTGCTGAGAAAGGTATTTTTGCTTGCCCGTCAGGCTTCGCTTGGTCCATACGGATGTAGATCGCTGTAGATTCGGTATCCCCTAACCAGTACTCATAGTGCCTCATAGGGCCGAACCAGTGATCCCAGCAATCGTCCAGCGAATCACGCGGGTTCATATTCGTGAAGCCCCAGATGACTCTTGTTCCTTGGCCAGGACGTGTGATTGAGTGTAATTGCCCTTCCTCAATCAGAAGGGCTTCCTCTCCCATATTGTTATAACGCTCTATCAGGCTAGCGAAGAGGTTTTCATATCCCATATGGGAAACAGACTGAGGCCATTCCGCTTGAGCAGATCCTTCAGGGCCAAAGCCTTCCACGGATTCGATAGAGATAGCTTCGCGTGTTGAATGAGCATCCTTCAATTGACTAAAATCTTCCAAGTCAAAGTCTTTCGAGTTCTCAATAAACGACCGAGTATCTCTCGTTTGACCAGAGTCCACTTGGTCAGTGTCATTCTCGCTATATCCAGTAAACACATCTTCGATAACGGCCTTCCCTTCGCTCTGATTTTGGTTGTTTTTAGCCGTTGAGCTAATCCATCGCTTGTGGCCTACACCAGGCTTGGAATTATTTGAGCTAGTTCTCTTTTGGTCGTCTCTGATATAGGGTACGGCTGTTGCGTATTCTTGCTGCTCTGTTTTGTCGGAGGTGTATCGTATTATGCAATGGTCCCAATCCATTTTAGCCGATACTGCTTGGGATCTCAATATTTGAATCTTCTGTTCGGTAGTCTAGGTCATAGAAAGTGCTCGATTCACATCAGATAGCCCGAAAAATGGCTGAGATCTTTTGTTGTTATTGTTGTTCTATTTAACGCCAGAAGAAAACTACGTAGCAGTTTACTACGGAGCTTCCCGAAGGGCATGCGGGTATGTTAAGCTTTTATTTAAGCTTTTGTTTAAATATATTATCTAACTAATTGATAGGGACCCCCAGGGGGTCCAGTCCTGGGTGCAGGTGGAGGCAGTGGCACCCCCGGAGGGGGTGGCAGCTGGCTACACCTGCCACACAGGACCCACACACACACACAGATATTATCTGCTTCGCAGATAATATCTGTGTTTGTTCTTCTTAATAAAGCATGCTTTTTACTTTAACACTTAAACTTTGTTTATCATTAATTTAACACTTTTAATATAGCTTTAGTTAAATTAAAGTTATTTATTATTAAGTTTTTTTTGCTTTATTTTAAAAGCATGCTTAAAATATAAGTTAGTAATATTTGCTTTAATTTTTATTTAATAAACATGTTTATTATTACTTTAAAGTAATAATTATTATTATATTATTATATAATAAAAAAAAAAAAAATTAAAATTAAAATTTTTATAAATAAAATTTATAGCGCTTATAACTTTATAAATAAAATAAAAATATTAATGTAATTATTAACTAAAAATTAAGTTTATTTTATTAGTATAACTTTTAGCTTTTTTTTTTTTTTTTTTTTTTTATTTTGTTTTTTT
>VFLP01000102.1:0-76565 GCA_007182795.1 Xylaria flabelliformis
TATATTAAATAATTATATTTAATAATTATAAATATATATAATAATTATTATTTATAATATTTATTTATAAATTATTAATTTTTATATAAACTTAAATTCTTTAAGTTTTTATTTTAATTAAACTCTTTTTTTTAATAAAACTTATATTTTATTTTAATTTTTATTTATTTTTATTATTATAATAAGGTTAACCTTTTAATTATAACATTATTTTAAAAATATTTTATTATTAATAAAAACCTTTAAATAGTTTAATGCTTAAATATAAATAAAAATAAAAACACTTTTTTTAAAAGTAACACTTAATATTATTTATTATATAAGCCTTATATATATAAATATTATTTATTTTATAAATAATTTTATATTTAATTTTTTTAATAAATTATTATGCTTTTTACTTTAATATTTAAACTTTATTTATTAAATATATTATATTATTAAATTATTATAAAGTTATTTAAATTTTAAATTTAATTTAAAATTTAATTTAAAAAAAAATTATTATTTATATTTAATTAAATAATTAAAACTAGCTTTTATTTTATTTTATATACTTTTTTTTAAGTTATAAATTTTTATTAAAAAATAGTTTATATTTTTAAAAATTAATTTAACTTTATATAAAGATTATTTATTTATTTAAAAATAAAACTATAATAATAATTATATATAAATTTAATAACTTATATATATTAATAAATTAATTAATTATATAAATAATAAACTATTATTTTTAAATTAAAAATTATTTTATTTTATTAAAAATCAATAAAATTAATATTAATGTTTATATTTTTATAAATTATATTATTATTATTATTATATATTTATTTAAATTAAAATGTTTAATAATTTTAAAAAAAAATTAATATATATAAATATTTATATATTTTATTATAAATATTAAATAAATCTATAAAACTTATTTATTAACCTTTATTTATAAATAAACTTATTAAATATATAATATAAATTTTAATTTATATTATTAATTTATAAACTTTTTAATAAAATATTATATATTATATATTATAACATAATATTTTAAGTTAAGTTTTTATAAAATAATAAGTAATTTTCCTTTTAATTATATTAAATAATTAAGCTTATAACTTAATTATTATATTTAGTTTAAATTAAACCCTTATATTATGTTATATAAGGCTTAAGTATAATCGTAGTCTTAAAAAGTCGCCTATGTATGGACTTAAGTAAGTTGTGCGGGGAATCCTTTAATGGCTGGCTGCGGAACAATAAGACTTCCCCGAATGTTTCCGTATGGCTACAGGCATCTGATCTGCAACGTTTAGGCCCTTTTTGCAAAAAAGCAAATCTTAGGTAAGCTTTATAATTATCACATCCCATACATGGCGGTTCCGAATGCGACGCACTAACTTGGAATGCTATCACATTCTTCTTTAATATGGAGTATAGCATAAGATAAAACTAGCCGCAGTGGGTCTAATTTCGTGTTAACATACCGAGTTTATCTGAATCTGGTACTATCGTAAAAATTGCCGGCATCTTAGCTGCCGGTTCCTTTGGGAATTGGCAGGTGCTAAGTTTCGTGCAACCAGATTCGAACTCGGTTGACTCCACCAAGGAGCTCCTTGACCCCATCATCCTAAACCTCTTTCTGTGGCAGGATGCATAAGGTTCCATTTGATATGGAGGGATCCCTCCTGCACCCTGCCGCCTTAATCAGTAAGCCGCCAGTGACTGTGCTTATGACGGTGGTCGAGTCCTTGTTGATGTGTCTGTGATTTCACTCAAAAACACTCACTCCCCTCAACGCTGCATGTACTGGCTTTTATTGCCATAGATGACCAATGTTGAAGAACAAAATGATGCGCTGTTTCGACCAGTGTTGAGTTCCGCTATGGCTGAATCGCACACGGATTGGAGTCTGCTGGAGCAGATTCCAGCACTACCGCCGCCTCCCGGCGTCCAGTCAAATTTCGATAATCCTCAGACGCGGGAAGGCCCAGCGAGGATAGTTGTTGGCCTTACGTATGGTTTGATGCTCATCTTCCTCGCCTTGCGCATCTACACTCGTGTTAGAATCACCAACTCTTTGGGTATCGATGACTGTAAGTTGCGGGATATTGCAACAACAACAATGACGGGTGCCACGCTAATATTCAAAAGACCTATCCATCGCCGCCGGAGTTAGTTCACTACGAAGTATTGCTGATGTATCTAAACTAACAAGGTGGTCCAGGCGAGTATCACAGCGTTCACAGGTCTTTCTCTATCTCGTAAGTTAAGAAAGACCCGCACACTCATATTGCTGTGTCTCCTATACTTACCGTTTGCCAGTATTCGGAAGCCCCCTGGGTCCGCACCAGTGGAATGTTCGTCTCAGCCATTTCAACGCCAGCTTTCTAGAGGTAAGGTCAAATATCAACAATGAAGTCGTGTAGTCGGCTGCCACCACAACTTTGCATTATAGATTAACATTCTGTGTAGCGAACGCTTAGTTCTATAGTCTTGTTCTCCCTCAGCTCCTTGTTTGTTAAGACGGCACTACTGGTCTTATATCTCCGCGTTTTTGCCCCGAACAGATATGCGAGAATGATGATCTGGGTAGGAATCACGACTATTGTGGCATTTTATATCATCGCGATCATTCTTAACATACGCTTTTGCGTCCCGATTTCGATGACAACTCCGGTCCCGGACCGAGACGCGTGGGTGAGGAAGTTAAAGGCGAGCAACTGCTCGCAACCGGTCTACAATCTCAACGCGGCGACTGGGTTGTTCGGCGTCGTGTCAGATCTTTATGTGCTCATAATACCTGTCAGCATGGTTTACAAATTGAAGATCCCTCGAAATCGAAAAATTGGCATTTTAGGAATTTTCCTCACCGGTCTGCTGTACGAACGTTGCAACCAATTGGCAAAATGGAGACTAACATTGTCCAGGGCTGTCGCACTCTCCATCACAAGTACGGCATTTCGCTTTCATCAGCTTGATTCGTATGACTTTACGTGGGACTCTATTCCCAGCTACACGCTACGGTATGCTAGTCTTCCTTGACTTTTCATCTTCGTTGGCTAATTATCCTCGCTTGCATCAGTGCTGCTGAGCTCAACATCGGGCTCATATGTAGCTGTATGCCTGTGGTTTTCATTATATTGAAGAAGATCTTTCAATCCAGCTCTTACAGTTCGGTTAAAAGAACCCCTACGCCACGTATGCGTACTCCTAGCCACGCCTATATTGCCGACCTAAATAGAAGAGACCAATCCCTCGATACAGGGAACGAGCAGCTCCCGAGGCCCCCGACTCCGGTTGCTGTCTTTAGTTTGAAGTCCTTCATTCGTCAGTCACGACGCTCGTCGCCAAGCAGACCCGAACGTTCCACGTACAACGAACTTGGCTCGATGGAATCCGGATGAACCTGGTGTCCCCAAACGACAACATCACAACTAGCGAATGTGGATGGATTCCAGATCATTTCCTGGCAGGAATAGAAATTAACGCAAGGATAATCACCGCTCCAGACGAGTGTTGACCTCCCTAAGAAAACAGAAGACTAAACGAGACCTTCTCTGCAAGTAACATGTGGTCACCTACATACGATCAGCGCCAATTATCACTATGCGCCAGTCCGGGAATTCTATCCCGAGCAACAACCAGACAGGACCGTTAAGCGATCGAAGGCCCCTGCTAATAATTTCCGGCGGGGTTTTGCAGGATTTGCCGTTCTAAACGAGATAAAACAATCGAAATAAGGTTCTCGGCATAGCGGATGACTTCCCTGAAGCTACACTGATAAGGACGGACGAAGACAAGCAGGGGTCCTACAGTACATGTACTGTATATCTCAAATGCTGACTTGCGCCCGAAACTTCCGATAACATCCTGGGTTGAGATGACCGCAACGCGCAAAGCGTTCTAGCTGGAGCGCCGTCGTTCAACGTCCAACTGTATACGTGGACGCTGAATATGCTATAGCCGGCATAGGCTACGAGCTACGAGTCATGAATAGAGCTGCGACTCTAGGAATATAAGGAATGATGATAATAGACGAAAATGAATGAGGAATGAGATTATGCGAAATAACACATCTCACATTACTATTGAGATCACGCTGGACGTTTCAGTGCACCCACCTTCTATCTCGGTATACTACTACCCATATTTTTAGATCCGTATCTGAAGCCAAGGATTTGAAATATCTCCGAGCTTGGGGAAGCGAGCCGTGTAAGCATCGTAGTATTTCCGTCGGATTACTTTCAGTCCAAAATATCCCGGGCCTGAATTTCACTTTAGCTGCGCGTTAGCTGCACTCATTCATACACGTGAAGCATCGTCTTGTCGTACGTGACTAGTGACGTATTGTGATGTTGCAGCAGATAGGTAGATAGATTGAGCAAAGAGATTACATACCCAGAACATTCATACTAGCCACAGTGAGTAGTAGCTCTACCCACACTGTCTGTCGTACCTTGCATTCGTTCATTAACGGACCAACAATCTATACCAAATCGTAAACTTTAAACAAACCTAGATTTACCTACTTCAACCTAACATCTCGTGCCTCTCTACCACGTTGCCTAACTCCATTCTACACAGCACATAGTACCTTGGTCAAGTTTCACTTCTCACACACTTCACTCACGATGTCCATAGCGCCCTCCGACCTCCCCAAGGACGAGGCCAAGAGCGTGGCCCCGATCCCGGTGCCAACCCACGGCGCAGGGGGCAACTTCGCCGTAGCGTGCTCCACCACGATCGCGGGGCCGGCCCTATCGTGTCTGGAAAAGGTGCTGGACCTATCCAGCTACGGGACATGGAACACCTTCGTGCCGAGCGCCTCGCTCACCACGCCCGGCACCACCGACGAGCTTCCCGTGACGTCCGAGCTGCGGGACATCGCTTCGCGGCCGGGCTACGTGGCGCCCGGCGCCAAGGTCCGGTTCAACGCCGTCATGATGACGCCGGGCGGCGGCGGCGGCGGCGGGGCGTCGTCATCGTCGTCCACGCGCGCCGTCGATCTCGAGGTCACTTTTCTCGAGACCTTTATTACTGGCGATGGGAAGATGGGGTATAGGGTTGCTTGGAAGGCGTTGGGGATCCCGCATTTCTTGCTCCATTCGGAACGGGTGCAGGAGTTTATCGAGGACGTTGCGAAGGACGGAAAACCCGTCACGAGGTATGCGTGCTGGGAGACGTTTGGGGGGGTCCTGGGGTATGTCCTTCCGAAGGCGCAGATTGAGAGTGGGTTTCAGAGATGGATGGATGGGTTGAAGAAGGTTGTTGAGGAGGGCAGGTGAAGGAGGGAAGCTTGTGGTTTGGTGTGAATTGGGATCTGTGGGCTTGGGGAGATATTTGGTCCCTGGTTATGAATGAATCATCTTGCTTCCGGATGAGAATTATACAGAGAGCGTGAAGTAGAAGAACACTCATCCCAATCTGGCCATGTTATTGCATAGATACGCATAGTAATCTAATCATCGTGTTCTCATATCATAGGCCGGATGATAGTGTTGGTCATTCTCGCATTAGCAAGTCGTGGCTAGAAACCATGCGTTTGTCACCCCTTGCTACTCTTAAATCCCTCTATAGCGTCGTTTTTCAAGTCTTACCTGCGGCTTAAATCCAACGGCAGTAATGACGCCCGTTTATATCTATACATCATGATGAATGTGAGAATTGAGAGCATCCCAGTTGGAATGCGAGTGACAGACAGATAGTTGTAAGGTTGATGAGCTCATTGAAGGCTTATTTTGAGGTGTGAACCTTCATCGGGCCTTATTGGACGCAGCAGTCATGTTTTAACTATAAAAATCTAGAGCCAGGATTAGGTTAAGCCTCGAAGCCGGATAGGGAGCAAAAAGCTACTGCGCACTGGATTTGAAACAAGAATTAGAGAAAGCGATTCTGGTGAACATTTAAATCATTTTTCGTTGTCATTTATACATGGATTTGCCCTTATTTAGGGTACAGGTTGGACTTGAAAAGCCTGATAAAGCCTAAATAATATATCATACATGAGAGGAGTAATGATCGTAGGTGCGATACCCTTGTACTCGCTCCAAATGGAATATCGCCAAACATCGGAAGCAATGTCCAAAATTGCCCCGATAGAGTCCTTGTGCCACGGCCTTCTCGGATATCGTTTTCCATTCCCGTAAAAAGATTTTGACCCAACGCCTTGCTGAACCGCACGTGAAAAGTAACGTATGCTACAATAATATTGAGGGATTACTGGTCGAAAACAGCCTTCCCTTCTCGGCGCCTTAACTCTCTTAATACAGAAACAACACCGTTGTTTCGCAGGCGCTCGAGCACCATTCCCATTCCATCTCGAGACTTGATAAGCTGATCATCAGTTTTGTTGGAGGCGATCGACTCAATGCTTCGCTGAATGCGATTGGCACCCCACCCCGAGATCCAACTACCCAGGCGCCTCGGCCCAGCCTCATCTGGGACATCTGCCGATTCTACAGGAGCGCGGTCATGTTTCTTGTTGCCCAAAGTCGATCGGTAGGAGAAGGTAGTCGTGACGAAGGTGTTCGGGGAGAGTGGACGAGGAAGGGAGAGAGCTGAGTTGGAAGAAGCGGAACCGCCATCTGGTGGCGAGCTCGAATAACGTTGTTCTTCCACTACACTCAGCACACCTGTGAAGTTGAGGTTCCGGCTTTCCGTTTTCATCCAACCCTCCTTCATGTCTACCACACTGGTCTCAAGAACGTAGCTAGACTTATCCCCGCCACCCCCGGTGACACTGGTGGGAAGTAGTTTGACGACGGCGGAGGGCATACGCGACTTCTTTAGGTGAATGCGCGTGGTATGGAGGCGGCCAGTGACCGGATCGACATGGGATGATATAGTGTCCGTCGAAAGTACATGGCTGGAAAAAGGGTTTAATTGAGGAGAGTAGTAGCGGAGGAAGAAGGCGAGCGTGACGGTTGGGAAGGGGTGAGAGTAGGTATGGTTGGTGGTGCGCGTGAGAACCATGATGACGGCGGTAGGAGAGACAACGGTTGGATTGCGGAAGAGAGTTCAAGCCGAGATATTATATATATCAGAATAATAACAGCTCGGCAGACACGTTGGGTTAGGCCAGGTTGAGTTGAGTTGAGTTGTGTCGTATTAGTGACAAGAAGTTGTTGGTTAGACCGGCCGATAGGGGGGCGTCGATTGGTGGTGTGTCTAAAATCGAAAGCAGTTCATGACCGCCGAGCTGCTAAATGGTCGTTACAGCCGAGGAGTTTTCAAGAGGATATAGATAGGTCTGTTTCAGGTGAGGATTTCGAGGAGATCACCACTCCGCAGAGCAGAGGCGGACGGACGACAACGCGACAGCCAGAGTGGTGTCAGTGGTGTGGTGGTGTGATGGTATGATGGTGGTGGTAATCGTTGACGACAGCGACAGCAGAAGAGCGCATACTTGAGGGAAGAGTGGAACGAACATACGACGAATTTGTTGGACCAGAGTGGAACGGAAACGGGCCTTTTCATCTCTATCCGATTGGCCTACAATCTTCCCCGCTTCGCCACGTCTTTGCGGGGAAAGCTTGGACCATGTCTTGGCAATCTGACAGACCATGACGAATTGCCAAAAGCACGGTTGTGTCATACTATGTATGTCAAGTATGTACTTACGATAGTCTGCACTTGCAGTAGGGAGCATCTCCAAACCGAAAAGCATTCCATCATGCTGCAAGTTTTAACCCTATTACTGATGTGATAGCAGGGTCGGAAGTTACCCAAAATGAGTTCTCATCAAACCGCTCCAAGGCTATCTTCAGTCAACATGGCGAAGATATTGTTCGACTCCCCGAGATTGAATGGTCCATTTGACGTTTTTCAAACCTCCACAACGCTTTGATCTCGACTTCGGCATCGTCATCAGGCTGTATCAAGACCGTGGCGATGCTCGCATTTCTTGTGGTCAGAAGCTTCCAGCTATCGCTTATTGAAGTAGGCCTCATGTCTAATCTCGGCATAAAGATAGCAATAATTTTGTAAAGGCTTTTGCCACCACCGAGCCCGCAGAAGCATACATCGCGCGGAAGATTCTGTCTCTGTTCGGGTAAGAATCTGCGGGGATTGAAGTCATCCGCATCCGCCCCCCAAAGCTTAGGATCTCGATAAATGATACCAGCTGGCATTTGTAACCCGGCCACAGGATGGGTATGTCTGGAGATAATACATAAGTAGGCTGGTTCTGGTATGGCTATTTCGGTCACTCATTTCCCGCGTATACATCCCATATACAAGTGATCACCTCAGCCAACCACTTTCAATTATATACATGTAGTGGACAACTACCGAGATTAATATCTCAACAGCCCTTTTGACTACCTATATGTTCTAATTAGTTGTGTATTAATGCTGTACAACGGATTATATTTATGTATACCTGCTACAGCTTTTAAGTCAAAGCTGCAACCTGTTTATATCGTTAATTATATTAGCTTAACGACTATATAATGCTGAATAAAACTTTGCCCGGCTCAAGTTACATAGATGTATCTAGTAATTACAGACCCTTGCTGTAAATCTACCTACTTTCAATCGTATAAGGACGGAGATCTACGCGGGCTACTGGCTAGCCTGGCTTGACATGACAGAATATTGACTGTGGTAACGGAGTGCTCATGCTCAGTTTCCTTGCGTCCTCCTATAATTCAAACGTATTTACTTCCATTGGCGTTCAGATATACTCCTGGCCGTCATTTGAGATCGACCTTACATGTTTTCGCAGCATAAATTGTTTCAAAAAATAATCTTTTTATACTTAAGCATGGTGCTGCTGATTGGGCATAAGGAGTAGATGGCTTACAGTGCCTATATAGTAAATTAACTGTGAAGTCCCTGCATTTGTGGTGCAGGGCAACCCGTGCATGTAAGGACTTCTCACAGTGAGTAAGATATCCATTCTAGTATCTGATCTGGCTTAACATACATAATAGCCAGCAACAGCGCACCGGATCCCAACAGGTATCCTAATGCGGGGTAAGCTTCGAGGGGGCTGTATAGGTGGCTTGGAAGACTCAGGTGCACCCAAGAATCTGCACCTTATCGGAGGCGGAGTTTCTACATTTCAGCCGCAAATTGATTATTCTTACAGGTCATGCTCTTCCTCTTTATATTCGAAGCTTTCCTAATCAACCGTTATATTCTCACTCTATAGTAATCTGTTAGTTCTAAAACACTAATAAAGGGGCGATCACGATGTCGAATCCGTCACCTGCAAAGGAATGGCCCGTGTCGATGCAGAAGGAATCAACAGTTGTGAACTTGTTGCCTGTAACATCAGCGTCGAAGATTTTACCACATACTAAGGAAGCTGGAGATCCCTATTATGATGGAGACGTCTACGATGCAGTTCCACTTGCCATTTCCAAAGAATGGGAAATTAATATGTAAGTACCTATGCGAAAACTTTAAAACCCTTCTATGAAGGGTAACTAATTTAAAGTTAGGGTCGATTACCCGTATCTTCAGTTCATCAAGTCGATTTCTACTGCCTGGCCTCACCTCAGATATCTAGCAGACTTCATGGAGGTCAGTACTATACCTCTGAAATGGGAGGTTATTCGCAACAATAAAGCAGAAAGGCAAGACCGAGCTCAAAGGACAAACATTTCGATTCTGGATTCTTCTTACACGGGAACTACCCTTTACAAAAATAGAGTCACGAAATGGGATGAATTGAAAATGTCTCTTGAAGTAAGACTCGTTGAGAATACAGCCCTTCGACTGATCCTTGTCGAAGATCTTTCAAGACAGGTAATTGAGATACTGGGGGCAAAGTTTGATATAGATCCGAACTTCTTCCGCGACCATATAGATGATTATTCGTGGTACAATATCCGAGATCGATGGATGGTTCCTACCAATCTGACAGCGAGTGTTTGGCGCCAGAAATGGATCAGAGTTCGATTCGTGAGGCCACGGTATTTCAGAACCAAAGAACTGCTGCAAAAGGCCAGAGAAGAATCGGCTAGATTCAACATATACAGAAGACCAGAAGACGACCTCAACCAATGGCCCGAAATCGATGGTGAAGGTGTAGTAGGATTGACTAGAACCAAAGTCTCCATGTGGGTGGACCACAGCAGCTCTGAAAACAGCCAGACAATAGGTAACTCCACACCTAAATCGAACTCCTAAATACATAGCTGACGGTATGCTGCTTACCTCAGGAGTCATACTCGTTGATCCTACCGTCAAGGAAGGCTACCCTATGTGGTATGGATATCGAAACTGGGCTCCGACTCCCAGCTTCCACAACCGACTTAAGCCACCTCCGCATGGGCCGCCTCGTACATCCTTGTTTGAGGATCTTGACTACTGGATACGGAATAACTCCCAGTTTTCTTCGTCAGAAAATTCTTCCTATGGAGTCCCAGCCATCATCGCCCTCGAACCCATGATATCCTTAATCTGTGGGGAGTGGCTCATTATATGCGAATACATCAAAACACGCTTGGGACAGATCGAATGGCGACTGAACTATCCTAATGAATTTCGAGTGGACTCAGATTTGGTCCACCTCTCATTAAGCCGAGTTCATATGTGGCAGAGACTCATCCCACTATACAGAGAAATGGTGAGCGAGGCATTGAGCAGCACTGTCACACTTGTATCTGCCGTCAACACCGGGATCTCCAACGGCGACAAGAACTCTGTTAGTAGTGTCACTGTGGACCTGGAAGAAGTTCTGAAGAAACTTACCGAGTTGGAACGCCGAAATGAAAAGATCATGGGCGCTATCGCAACAGTGATCTCGATAGAGGATACTCGGATTGGGCTTCGGGACAACAAGAATATGGGACGCTTGACATGGCTAGCAACTATTTTTCTCCCTTTAACATACGTGACCGGGCTTTTTAGCATGCAGACTGATATTACGGCTCTACGCACCACGTTCTACTGGTATTTTGGCATAGCCATACCAGTAACTTTAGCTGCATTGTTGGTTGCTGTGTACTTAAATCGGTATTCCGAAAGAGCTAAGCGAACCCTACCCCGAATGGAGAATTTTAGCATAAAAAAGAACAATTAAACTGTCTATCACCTATGCTTAGGAGAGTCCTTTGTCGTAGCGCGTTTAGTGTACTGTGCATTGAAACGGCCACGGGTAACCTACATACCCCTGAGCCACATGAGGCAACCTGAATATTAGACATCCAAAATCAGTAAATTCAAAGAGGAATGGCTTAATCACGTAGATTAGTAGATCTTCAAGTAACGTTTGAGTGAAATCAACGATAAAACTCAACAAATGGCTAAGTGGCGCCGATGCCGCAGAAGAAGGTGTAGATAGATAGGTTTGTATAATCTGCTTCCGAAAACTTTTTATCGCCCTCACGTGAAAACAACTCCCTTATAAGTAATTTGTGTACGCCGGAATCCACCCGCACTACTTCAGTATACAAGCGTCGAAGTGTTAGTATGGAAACCTCCAAGGCTAGAGGTTTTGGCATCCGGAATTGTAGTCCCCCATCATCACATCAATCCCACCCTGCCCTCGTCCCAAGTCCTCAACGCAAGCTCTCTTGTCACCTCAGGCTCCTCAGTCATTGTCACAAAACCTTCATGCACCTAATCAGTATAACACTCTTAGTATTTTCAAGAAAACTCGACTTGACTGGCCGCTTTAGTGTTGACTTTTAAGCTAAGAAGGTCGGGTCGGGAGTAGTGGCCAACGATGTCCAAGTTTTGCTTGGCCCGCCACTTCTGTTGAAGGTCGAGGTCGGCGTACAGAATTACCTCCTTACCAGGATCTGGGGCCTCGACGAGCGGCTCACCCATGGGTCCGTAGATCATAGAGAATCCACCACCAGGGGCCTTGGCGAAGGGCCATTTCTCAACCTTGATTTTTGCGATGTTCTCCTCAGAGAGCACCTGCGAGCAGATAGCCGTGAAGCAAGCGCCTTCCATAGACATTGCTTGAGTCAAGCGACTACTCATCGTGCTCGATATGTGATACGGCATTTCCTCAGATTCCTTGAAAATCGGGGGCCAGCTAGCGATGTGAATATCGACGTCTTGAGAGTATTCGTAGTACCGTAGCAAGGTCTGGGTATGCTCCCAGCAGTTCAAGGCTCCGATGTTGCCAAACGAGCTCTTCACTACAGTCTTGAGGGACTCGGCTTGGCCCTCGCCCCAGACACTGCGCTCGACATGTGTTGGTTTGATCTTTCGACGATGGTGCACAATATCACCGTTTTCGTCAATGAACGACTAAAAGGTGTCACTATGATGTCTTACAAGGGGCGCAATGAGCCAACTGGCAAATTCAACTTACCTGTGCTATATAAAGAGATCCTCGATACCTCTCGCTATAACCAAGCACACAGAAGAGTCCCGCATCTTTAACAGCAGCACGAATGCGGTTCATCTCCTCAGAATCTCGCTCCATAGAGTTGCGGAAGTACTCAGTCATGAACCCGGCATTGTCAGTGACAGACTGGCTCCAGATACTCCTAAACAAGTTAATGATTGTACTAGTAAGGACAAAGGCATCATATTTCATCACCCATACCAAGGATAGCCAGGTATCCAAACTTCGGGAAATCCCATGACATTTGCGCCGTTCTTGCCAGCTTCCCCGATCAAGCGGACGGTCTTGTCAACGCCTTTTTGCAAATCGTTCCATTCCGGTTCAGCTTGAACAGCCGCCACGCGAATGGTTTTGGGCGAGTCACTGGCCATGTTGCGAAAGGAGAGGGCAGAACAGAGAGAATGACACTGGGACACAACACAAGTGTCGACGACGCTGCCTTCTTTTCAGTAGACTGGGGAGGGTGACCGATTTATACAGCAGCGCCAGTGGCGGGGTAACCTGGGGAACACCCGTGCATTTCCGGCCACCGGAAACTCTTCGTGCCATGAAATCGGAGTAAGTTCCTGAATGAGCTTCCGGTTACAAATGTGGCTGTCGAGTATCGGAGATGGCACATTGATTGTACACAGCAAAGAGATTTCTGCCGGGTTTCTATCTTGGAGGGGTTAGATCAGCTGTTTGAAGATGGTATAGAGACCTTCACGTAACAACAAGTGCCTATCACATGATCATAACTACGCCATTGATACTGAATGTTGGTTAGCAGCTTGTCGCGGGCCGACTTTATCCGGTTGCCGTTGAGGGTCTAATCATCGACTATTCCACGTAATCTAGAATAACTAACCTCGGGAGAGAGATGATATCACAAAACCCGGAGCGAGAAGACTCGATAATACTACATTATAATAGTTCATGCTCACCTCGGGCTTTTACGCACAAGGGGATCTAATCTCTTTCTTCAACTGCCGCGAGCAAGCAAAATGATGGTGGCATGGAAGGAAAGTCTGGTCTGGGGATTGCAAGATATTTCGTTTGCTTCGAACTACAGCATTTGAAGGATTATGCCCACAGCTGTGCTTGTCATAATAAGTTGGGCTTATATCTAGTATCTAGACCTCTTCTGACCGTGAGCTCGGTAAATACCGTTAGCAGAGACAATTCTAGAATAAGGGCACAAAATCCACCAAGAAATCAGAGTAATATTAGGAATACCTTGACTATTAGGTAGGCGCGGCCTTCTCTATTGCCTTCATGTTTGATTTTACGTCTCAGCCCCTATATGTCAGCTTGAGCAGCATCATCCCCTTTTTCGCTTTTTATCACCTGTGGCTTGCTGAGGCCATACCTCGGTCAGCTTAAAAATTGAGGTCAGAATCTGCCTGTAGTCTCATTCATGAGCGTCGAGTGTCACGGAACGCTACAAGATACCCACCAGGAAGCAAGGGTATAAGGGCACGGGCCTTTAGCACACACATATATATACTAGCTAGGAAATCTCTGCTATGTAGATAGAACTTCTTCCTCTTCGTGCAATAACAATAAGTCAATACTGGAGTTACCAGCGGTGAGAACCGTGACATCGAGTATTACAGGCCATTTCTTGACGGTGCAAGTATGGAGGAATGATCGAAACAACCCCTGGGTTGCAGAGTCCTCAAGAAGGAGCCCTGCATCGAGCCATGGCTTTCGATCATCGACTCTAAGGTTTTCAAGGTCTTCGCAATATCTACGGGAAGGTATGATAAGCTAATATTAGTGAAATTTCAGCCTCGTTAATCATTACGTAGAGATAAGGTAGAAGAGTTTAATAGCTGATAATAGATCTTACTGGTTCCAACGGTGCCAAAGCCGGCCTCACTCTTTCTTAGAACCTTTGGCAACTAAGCGCTTGTTGTCGGTTGGCCGTAAGATATATTGTCGAACTGTTTATTCACTTTTTTCGTATCTTTCTAACAGGAGTATTAAGCAGTATAATTCTTGATTCAAGATAATAGAAGTTAAACCAGGATAAGTTTGTAGAGAAACTTCGAATGATAAATGGTATCGCGAGATTAATACCTCATGTTTTGAGAGAGTATTCTTGGTGGTTGGCACGGGCTCTCAGTAATATAATTAGAGGACTCTTCGGTGGGCCTGGGGATTAAGAACAAGGGGGAAATGCGCACGAAGCAGACGGCATTGTCTGAAGGAGAACGGGCAGGGTGTTTCCAGTGGTTCAACATGGTACTCCGATAGAGTCTAGGCGCCGATAGCAAAACGGAACGCCGACAGCTACGCGGTCAGAGATGGTAGACCCGGTGGAACCGCCGCTCAGCAATATTGCATACAAATGTCGAAGTGTTGGGACAGAAATCTCTAGGGCAGGATGTTTCTTGACCCGAAAATGTAGTCCTCTATGCGACGTATGCCTCACAGGACCTTCACGTTTCCATAGTTACTTGTGGAATAGCACTTCACCGATTTTATAGGCAGTGACCTCAATTTTTATGCTGTGACGAACAACGTGCTAGAGTACCTATTCGAACAGCTACCTATAACTTCCAAAAGAGTGTATACCCAGAACATTGGAGTCTCGGCTTTGGCGTCGGCACCTATACCGCCCGTCTTCGTTGAAAGGAGAGGCTTGCTACTCAGCGACAGGCTTGTCGTATAGAACATCGCCGTCCAGGGTGGAAGAGCGTCTCTCAGCTACTGGCTTATCGTACAACACGTCCCCGTCCAGGGCTGGTTCGCGCTTCTCAGCAACCGGCTTGTCGTATAATACGTCGCCGTCCAGAGCTGATGAGCTCCGAGCAAGAGCTAGCCGTAGGCATAGTCAGCAAGGATGGCGAGACAACTGAGCATTTCATGGACTCACCTTCTGGGCGGAGCGGCGTGGCGCCGATTCCAGTGCTCATCAAGGCCGTCATGCCCAATAATACCTGGGATAGCTTCATGGTAGAAGTTGAATGTTCGAGTCTGGGTGATTACTAGAATTATTGTATGTGATTGAGGTGAGACACTGAACAGAAGAAGGAGCGCAAGGAGGCCGTTTATATACGTCAATAGATATTAAGATGAATGGCAACCAGTGGTGTGAATATCTTGAGTGCCGTGTCCTTTTACTCCGTCAATGCCTCCTTTGCCGCTTGAAGTGACTACCCTAGCAATGATCCCATGATCCATGCATTCTTGCCTACATATTATCAAGACTGTGATACGTATCCACTCTATGCAAGAATATTTTGTTCCATATTCTCGCCATATCAACCTCGCGGTGTTTTCCCTCAATAGGCAGGTAAGTTGCATATTGGTTATTCCCAATAGCCTATCTCAGGCCAATACATAGCACAAACGTCTGACGCTGGCTGCTGCCTGCTAACTTATAGTCCTACCAGCATTTATTTATCTAGCTATTTAGCGATTTACCCAGCTATCTGTGACGGTCGAGAGTACTATGGTGCTGTCACGAGTCACATTACTAATATAAGACACTATTCTAAGTCGAGTGTTGACCCAGAATCGTACCCTTTTGATCTTCTTTAGTTAAAGTCATCATATGCCCCCAGAATGAGGGGTTGCCCTCCTCGTTGGCCGGAGTCCGCTTTGAAGCAGGTCCCACGACAGTATATATTTTGGATGCAAGGTTATCACTACCAGATAAAAAGATTTATCGGAACCTGTGTAAGCTGACAGCGCAAGGTTAGGTGACAGATGTAGTTTATGGTGAAATTCATGTAGGTCTGAGATGCTCGGGGAGATGCAGCTCGGATTGGAGGATATAGGCGCTGTGTCATCGATGTGCATTCATTTTCATGCAACATAAGCATAAATTCTCCGCGTATTTCGCGTAAACGCTATCTCATACCCCAGATTATCTGACCATAATTTAGCTTCATGATCATGAGTCCTTAATTGTGAACTTTATCAGTCAAATCGCTTTCAAGATAAGCAAGTACATCCAGAAGCACCTGAGATCACTGATCATTCTTTATCTAAATCATTCGACTGAGGACAGTTTCAGCTTAAGGTGTACACATTAAAGGTTTTCTTTTCAGTTCTCTACCGTCGGGCTTCCCGCCTTCTCCAATTTGAGTTTCGACTTCAAAACTTGTTCGTTCTTCTCTCTTTCAGCTTTCACTCGCTCAACTCGATACAATTTCACGCTAGGAGTCAGGTTGAAACTCGACAGTAGTTTACGGCCATCATGGAGAAATACGTCGAGTACGATCCTGTTGCCAGTCATGAAGACTCTCACCGCAGCTCAGAAACGCTGGAGAATGGCGCATTACTCAGTGATGAGCTTCGAGTTAACCACAAGCGCCGCGTCTTCAAGACTGGCATCAAGGCTTCTGTCGTCATCTTGTGTGTTGCAGTTTACACGGCCATAGTTGCTTCTGTGACTTGGACCAAAGCAGCACACACCTACAAAGTAGCTCGTCTCCACGGCACGCGATGGTTGAAATGTAAGCACCGTGATAAACCCTCTCGCCAAAATCGTTTCTACGAGGGATCAAGATCTAATAACTCGCAGCCCCAGCAGACGACTATATCGTCTACGAGCCGCACGTCATGGAGCTCTGGGAGGACCCTAACGCGCCACAATACTTTGGAGAACCCAGTGAAGAGATCGACCGGAATTGGCACAATCTCTTTGAGCGTACGTGATTATACCTGCTTTCTTCAACTAAGATATAAGAGTCTGACCATTATTGCCCACCTGTAGACCATAACTTGGGACTATCTGCCGACTACATGCGGGAACTAGGGCGTCAGGACGAGGGCATCCGCCTGCCGGACGGAACGTACTATGCCTCCATGATGGTGTTCCACCACCTTCACTGCCTCGTAAGCTTCCCACCTTGATTCATTGGAAAGTTTAACAACAGCTCACAAAGGACATGTGAAGAAAAACCTTCAACACGCATTGCATCCAGACCACTACGAGCTCAACAACCTGACCGACCACCAGCTGGCGATGCACTGGGACCACACGGACCACTGCCTGCATATGCTGATGGACGCTGTCATGTGCCAGGGTGATACGACACTCATCACCATGTACTGGCAGGATAACATGTTCCGCCCCGCCGGTAACTTCACCAGCCCACACGAGTGCATCAATTGGGATAGACTCATGGAGTGGATGGCGGATAACTCGCGAGACCTTTTTGCTGATAATGTCCTTGTTCATCCGAAGAAAGGTACGCAGATTTACTATTAACCGGTCTTGTAATATCCGTGTCTTAACTGACTTTGTCGCCTTTCTAGGACCCCTTATCAGTGGCGGCAAGCCTACAAAGGCGTTTTGGGATTCGATCAAGGGCGGTGGATTTGGTAAGCTTGGCGGCACGTAGCAACCGATTTGTGAACGACGTACTTTCAATTCGGATTCTTCTTGTATCCTGACATCTTAGGCTGCTATCATAGCTCTGTAGGAAAAGCGCGGACAGGAAACTAAAGGCTTCATGAATGGGGCCTAGGCAGATTTACGGTCGTTAGCATACCCACCCATTGACTCACCTGGAAAAGAGCTTTCTATTTTTTTTCAGAGTTTTTTTTACAAGAGGAGATCTGTATAAGATGTTGTTCTCGTAGCAATACTACTGCTGAGGTCATAAAGCACGCTCAGTGCAAGCAGGGAACCGCACCTTCATAGCAAAGTGTTACCATAGTGACGAAGGGGTGACTAGAAAGCCTAACGTATATCGTCAAAGTGACCTTTTTCAGCGTGGGGCAGCACATGAAAAATTCAGTCATAGATGGCTTTCTTGCATCGGGATCATGTCGGTAGTGATAATCATCCCACAAACCCAATTTATAAACCGGCCTGAATCTGGCATTACTGTAGAAATGAGTACCACACGCCATTCGTGAAGATAAGGGTCTCAAGAAGCCCATAAGTAAGTGTTGAACATAAATGTGGACCGAGTTTAGGCACAGAGTAAGCCAACGCGGGGCTTCTACCCGTTACTCTTGGAGACACCGTGATGACACTTGCTAGCTATTTCATAACAATTGAACACTTTTCTGCAAATCATGGGGAACCAAAGTGCTGAGATTCACGTTCGTAGCGCGAGCTTAGGCGGAAGCGACATCGAGTTCATAATGGCAGCATGGGACTCTACGCTGCCGTTCTTGGCCTCTATCGGCGCCGGGGAGATGTGGGGGGACGAGCCTTTCTCGCAGAGGCAGGGCCAACAGCAAGAGATCGTAGAGATCATCCGGCAATCAGAAGAGGATCCTCGGAATGACAGCCGTCGTCTTCTGGTAGCCGAGGTCAATACTCCTACCGAAGGCACCGCTGAAAATGTTCTAGTCGGAGCCGCAATGGTCCGCGATGCCCTGCCTTACTACCTCCTAGAACGGCCGGAACTCAAGGGCGAGATCGAGAAAGCCGACTCTCTTCTGTTCATAGAAGTCCTCATTACGGATCATCGGGCTCACCGCCGACATCGAGGTGCTGGAGCTGCCTTAGTGGAGGCTATCAAACGCCGTGCGCGATCAGGAGGAAAGAGTGCCGTATACGTGGATGCCTGGGCGGGAAACGGGCGAAAGTTAAATAAGTGAGTTTCTTCTTACCTTGCAGCCAATAAGCAGTCAAGAAATGGCTCGGTGCAGTTTCTGATATATCAAGCTACGAATAGATACTACGAGAATCTCGGCTTCAAAAATGTTGGCGATTGGTCTCTTATAAGACGTAACGGATCCATATGGCCTGGGACTCTCTATTGTTTGGAGCTTCAATCTGCCGGTACATCCCAAAGAAACTGCTAAGCGCAGGAAAGGCTGTCATTGGTTGACAAGGCACGATATAACTAAGCATTGAATAACCATATTATAAGCCTATATAGACAGGAGTGAGCCGCCGAAGTCGGAAAGCCACCCATGAACTTCGAACACTGTCTCTTTTGAGAAACACATTTGTCATGGAACGCTACAGAATACCCACCGGGAAGCAAGGGTATAAGGGCACGGGCCTTCAGCCCGTACATATATATACTAGCTAGGAAATCTCTGCTATGTAGATAGAACTTCTTCCTCTTTGTGCAATAACAATAAGTCAATACTGAAACCACCAGCGGTGTGAACCGTGACAACATCTCTGATAGTCATGTTCCCCATGGATGATTTGAGGTCTCCCAGAATAAGCCATCTTTCTGCGCCATTTCTCGAACGAGTTGGATGGGATATAGACCGCATACCAGCCGCGCCGGCTTCTTTCTTATTTGTTTCTACTTGATCCCTCTCTAATGTCACTCAGCAGTACCATGAGCTGAGTGAACTCAGTATTGAGTCTTGTAGAGTTACATTGAAATCGCGACTTGGCGATGGTTGCTTGGTGATAATCTGAAAGGAGGAGATTTGAAGAAGGAAGAACTATTTATGCTTGTTTGGTATAGAAATCAACCCTTTTATTATAGTTGTAACAATAAATGACTTAATTACTTGCCTTGGGCGTCAACAACGGGATCGGCAACGGTATAATGCCATCCCATAAATACTGCTTATTAATGACCCTGTTAACTTCAATACCTAGCTGTAGTTATTGCAGTTTTTCGCTTCACGATAGCTATATAGAATGCTCTTGTTAAAGACGCTGGCACAGGTTTATGCCAGTATAATATCTACCATTTCGCAGCATGTGTGACCTCCAAGAAAGAACCTAATATCTTCTAATACCTCGGCATGCATCGGTCGCATATGGATGTGCCAATCTTTATATGAAGGTGGTGCCGCTAAATAACTAATCGAGACAGGGGCGACCACTCGCAGTACTGGCTGTGTAAAGCACAACTCCGTCTCCCTGATTTGCGTCTGGCCAGTTTGACAAGAATTCTGTATCTCTTTGTCGAACTTACGCATTATCCATGCTTGGCGGAGGAGTCCAGGAAAGTCATGCTGAGGAAGGTTTAGCACAACATCGCCAACTTGAATATTATTGTTTCTGGAAAGAACGCAGCCAATCGCCGATGTACCCCCTTGTCCAGGTAGTGTTGGAGATGCTGCGCAGACGAATACGCTAACAGGTCGTTTCGCTTCCTTGTCCTTACTAAACTTACGCTCGCGAAGGAAAAATTGTAGGATGTCGCCTATGATCCATCTCCACTCTTCAAGTATCACCTCTGAACCAGGGCCTCCAACAGGTAAGGGGCCGATTTCGCGAAGCGCCTCCAAGATCGTTTCTTTAAGGGACGATACTCCAGATGAATCGAAACCTCCTACAAGACTATAGAGTGCGTGTACGATGAGAGCCTCCCAGATTGGTATACCAGTTTTAGCTGCGTTAGCTAGGTCTGGACGAAGAAAATGATGTGCCCAGATATCAGTAATCACACTTGTTGCCCATACTGCCCATTCACTTTTCTCACGATAAGTTGAACTTGTGAAGACCACTACTAACGGCGTCGGGTTCTTAAACAAAATACCCCCCTCCGCGCGATTTTTGGACTTAGGCGCCGAACCATGGTTAGCGTAATTACGCATACCAGCGTCTGAGCCGTACCAATAATACGTACACCAAGTCTTAAGGCTAACGACATGGTAGGGACCTTGGGACTTTATACCAACGGGCTCGATGTCGTCCATTGCTTGTTCTACAGCGTCCACCGCATCTCGGGGGTTGATTCTCCAATCCGGGACCCAGGAAGGCAGGCCGTTATTGTTGGTGGTTGTTCTAGCGAGAGCACAATGTAGAGTAGCATGGAGCAATCCAGCCCGAACCAACGATAAAGCCAAGTCTATGTAGACTTGCTCGACGGTTCGGGAATAGTCGGGCAAAATCTCGATGTTGTACTTTTCGTGGTCTGGATTATTCACGTCTCCCGCTACACCAAGTAGGGTATATATCAAATCTCGGTCGTCTTGACACTTGAAATCATGAAAACGTGACAGTATGTGAAGAAGGCGTGCTGAACCAATGTGCTCGGACATGGTCATCGTGTAAGGAGCAGAGTGGGTTTGCCATAGACTGCGAAGGTTGAGAAGGGAACTGATGGAATGCGAAGAGTACTGCTCAAACATTTTGCCATTAAAGTCAGACTTATCAACGATTCTTCCAGAGGAAGTGTACCCCTCAAAACCGCTGAAAAGATAACTCACGACACCCACCAGCCGCAGCCAATCTAGCTGGATACCAGCACACATTAGGAAAACGCTTGAATTCATGGCGAGCTCCTGAATGACCCAACGGCGACTGAACCATGGTAATTGGGCCAACAGTTCAATTTGAGTGGCTAGTTGAAGTTTCCATCCATTGGTCTGCCCGGGGTTGACGCTGAGCCGCCGCGATGCTTGCCGTACTGCTAATAATAATTCGACGTGTTCTGGGCTGTCGCCTAGCCAGACCATAACACGGGAAGCATTTCGATATATATCCGACATGAGAGGTATTTGAGTACTCTTCTCAACGTTGTCTTTTTGATTGATGCATACCGCGTCCACCCAAACCCACTTTAAACAACTACTGGCCCTGAACTGTCGAAGAGCTCCAGAAAGACTTGGGGTTATTTCCAGATAGTCATCATCGATCATTACGATCTCTGAAAATACAGGTTTGCCCCATGTGTACGATATGGCAACGTAAGGGGTTGCATGTGGATCATCTAGATGGACGGAGAGCAGCCTGCAGTGTAATGTTGCTAACTCGTCGCCTGATTCAATTTCGAGCACCCTGATGGATCTTTCGAATGGTAAGGGCGCGAATGTGTACGGTCGCAAATGACTAGAAGCCATCTTACCCTGAGGCCTAGATAGAGGTTATTTCGTCCGGAGAATTCCCCCGCCCGCATAGCAAGGCACAAGTGCTATTTCTGTACACGTGACTATAGGTGGTTTTAAGGTCGGCTTGGTCAAATGGCTTGGTAGGATTGGAATGGTGAGATTGTCTGCCAGGAGCCAGGGTCACAGTGTAGTAACTTGAATATTCTGGTTCAAAGATCAGTGTTCTTGAGCCTTAACCAATATAGTCTAATCTACTAACTATATAGCGATGACTTATCATTACAGATCTTTACTTCGACCCAAATAGCACTGCGCCGTTTTTCTGCAAACGCCACGATACGGAGCGACCCCTGTAAAAACCCCTATCAAAATTCATGTAACGGCTGGGGTTACAGCTTGTGCCATCTGAATAGTCAACACTCACCTCCAAAGTCTTAAAAGGCTGGTATTAGGGCCGGTGAATCACCTGTCTAAGATGTTAAAAAGGTCGGTTCGCGGGCTCAATGGCAAGGCGAAGCTGCATGCGCACTGCAACCCTTCTGACCACAGCCCTCCACCTATGGAAAGCCGCCGTCAGCCCCTAAGCCCCATCAAACGCGCAGCTGCGCAATAACTCCCAACTTGTCTGATTGCCTTGAAACATTGCATGCAGTAGATATATAAAGTACATGGCTGGGTTCGTGCGGAGAAGTCTTTAAGTCTTTAACTCTTATTTTCTCTCGCCTAAGATCGGTTGGAAACCTAATTCTGACATCAAACTCACCATATTCTTTCACACTACACGCATTCGAGAACAAGCCTTCACACGAACAGAGCATCCTATCAAGATGACTCCTAACAATGGAAGCTACCGTCGTAGCTACGAAAATCTTGGATGCGGTCCTGCCAAGCCGACTGCTAACAATGGAAACTACTATTATCTTGGATGTGGTAGTTGCTCACAATGCCAGGGGAGCTCTCACTCTGGTGTCCAGCGTCCAGTGTTTCGTGGATGTGGTAATTGCTCACAATGCCAGGGGAGCTCTCACTCTGGTGTCCAGCGTCCAGTGTTTCGTGGATGTGGTAATTGCTCACAATGCCAGGGGAGCTATCACTCCGGTGTCCAGCGTCCAGTGTTTCTTGGCATTGTACAAAACAATCTCTGGACCGAGCTATGTGCAGCCAAATGACAAATCCAAATATCATCCTTTCGTTATTCTAGGTGTTAAGGAGTTGTCTCGATCTTTTCTCATTTCTACAAAGGAACACAACTTGAGCTTCTCGCTATCGCGAAATGCTCATTTCACTCATTGTTCCAACTTCGTCATTTCTCGGTTTCTCGGTCTTTTATTTCGTAATTTGGTATCGGTTTTATCCTGCAACAATAAATCACAACTTTCCAGTCCAAGTTCTACATCCGACCTCAAGACTTGCCCTTCCCGTTTAGATTTCCATAGATCTATCGCAGCTCAGACTTTCCCATTCTTCGAAAAACTCTACAGAGATGTCTCTCTATATGATTTCGACTCCACCGTCATCCTTCCCTTCATGTACTTGACCTCCGGAGGCAAAGCTGAAACTGGCGACTCTGGTTTCGCATGCGTTTCGAAGATTTGGATTCATCCGGCGCATCATAACCTGCACAGCACTGATGTAAGTTATACTTTGGCGATGTTTCCGGTGTTTTACCATTGTCAACATGCATTTAACCTCTTATTATGATTTACCAGAGGCGCTAATCAGTCCCAGAAAAAAACACAGGAAAAATCCCAGAAAAACATATTTGCATTGAAGAAGCTTCGATCTAATCAGATAGAAGACTTCAAAAGAGAAGCAGGAGCGCTTCATACTTTTGCCGTTCATCCTCACGGCCACATTATCAGGCTTCTGACTGGGTTCCGACATAACGGATTCTTCTACTTGCTTTTCCCTTGGGCTACAGGCGGCAGTCTACGCTCTTTTTGGAGGGAGCACCCACAACCCATCCTGGATCCCGAAGTATCAATATGGGTTGCTGGACAGTGCCTCGGACTTTCCGATGCTTTGCGTGAAATTCACCATCAACATTACCAAGGAAGAGAAAAAAATCACGATCACGGCCGTCAAGGTGCGTTATTCGAAGTACGAGCATATCATGGGGACATAAAGCCGGAAAATGTCCTTCTTTTTGAGGGCGACCGACAAGGTGGTATTCGCCATGTCTGGAAGATTGGGGACTTTGGTGTCTCCGAAAGATTCCTTGTTGCTGCTCGCGGAGGTCATATTCCAAAAGGATTCACACCCACATATCAATCCCCTGAACATCAGATCGAAGGTCGCAGTAAGTAGTTCCTAGCGCCTGCTCCAACTCTATTTTTCAAGAGATCGTGAAAGATTCTCTCCAAACTTGAGTTTTGTGTCAAAGCTTTCGCTGTTTCCGCTAACTAAGTGTGCAGTAGATGATCGTGCTGATATCTGGTCTCTGGGATGCGTTTTTCTTGAGACTGTCATATGGCTTCTTTGGGGGTGGAACGGGCTTTTAAGCTTTCGGTTCATCCGACAGACGCCAAATCGACTCGATGGGCAGAATTATATCAATAGTGATACTTTCTTTGATATCGTCGATTCTACCCCTGATAATGTGCCCGTTGCCGTCCTGAAGCCGGCAATTACTCAGGTTCGTCTCTCTCTCTGATGTTGTATCACTACTCTAACTTGAAATCATAGTGCATTGAAAGTCTTTGCTGCGATCCGAATATCAGCCCCTACCTCACAGACTTCCTGCACCTGATTCGCCGTTATCTCCTTGATGTGAATAAGCACAGTAGGCTCTCTAGCGATCGCCTTGTCAAAGTCCTTCGGCAGCTACATCGTCGATGTGTCGACACACCAGCGTATACAGTGGCCGTACCTCGGCCACAGAAGCCACCATTATCATTAAGAATTATTCACTGCGAAAGAAGAAATCGCTGCGTTGCCGATTCATCGACTTCCGGTAACTCATTCACATCAAGCACTCCTGAATTAATTTTGTCACGCATTATCAATCCGCGAAACATAGCTCTACCAACCCACTCATACAAACATCAACAAATGGCGCTCAACTCAGGTGCCCCAACGTCGAGCCAATGGCTTGACGATTATATTAATCTGCCATTAAATCAAGCTGACCCAGATTCATCCACATCAGAGTCCTACGACAACATCTTCAACTGCAACATTCTAGCAGAGAGTTATCTACAACCTCCTAACTTTATTGAGGCACAGCCTAATCTCAGAAGGGTCTTTGATAGTATCAGTGACCCCGATGAAGAAAACTGCCACCGTAAAGCAAAGCGTCAAAAACGAGAGAGAACTCTTCAAAAGAACTCGGAAACAAACCAATCCCCAACTGACACTTCCATATCTTTCAATGCCTCAGATATCCCTCAACTTCCAAGTTCGTCAGCAGATGTTTCTAAGCCTAGAATGTTTGCGTGCCCATTTTCTAAGAAGTTAGGAGACAAACACTTAAGTACAAAAGATTGGAAATGCTGCCTTGGGCCTGGTCCAGGATGGAATATCCACCGATTAAAGGAACATCTGTATCGCAAGCACACTGCTCCCAGTTATCAATGCCCCCGTTGTCTCGTTAAGTTCGAAGATAATTCAAATCTTCGCCAGCATCAGCGAAACGCGGAATCGTGCACTGTCCATTCCGATATCGGGTCCAACGTTGAAGGAATCGACGCAGAACAGATGATCAAATTGAAGAAGAAATCTCGGCGTTGCTCAGACGAAGAAAAGTGGAATGATATCTACCGGATCATCTTTCGGCTGAATCCAGAAGAAAATCTTCCCTCGCCATACTACGAAGACAATAGCCCCGTCTCGAACTGTCTCGGAGTCGATTCATTATCTCAGTTTCAGACTTATCTCCAGAATCGCCTTCGAGATCGCCACAAGACTCAACAGGATACGTCGAAAATCCAGGCATGCATGGAGCTTATTAGAAGTTTTCGGGAAGCCGGAGATTTCTCTCTTCCCTTACCCGAGGTACCATCACTGGTATTTAACGATGATTATTCAACTATGTCTTACGAACCGGATACTTCAACGACATTCTCAGAAACTAACGAATACAGTCTGAATACTTCCCATGAATTCGAAGGCATCAACACAGATGCTCTTGCCGGACTTGATCTGTTCGATAATTCCTTCGAAACCCGCTTCAACGAGGTTTTCGGACTACAGTCACATCCGAAGCCCCTGCGAAACCCGTATCAACCCCCTAAAACCTCTAGCAACGTACGTGGAGGACTAGGTTAGAATGCCAACAACCCAGCTTTATGAGTCATGACTATAATTTTTCTTTCACATTCGCCTATAATTTTCTTGTTGGGTCGAAAAGATTTGGTATTGTGAGCACATATCGGGTTTTATTTCCTTTTATTGGGTAGCTAGTGTGTCAATAGACGTAATCTGATATGCGCATTTGAAAAAAGTCGTTTAAAACTTATTCCGTCCTGTCTCCTTAAATTAAGATTGTTCCTTAAGCTCTTTAACTCCTCGATAGCTATAACATGCCATGTAATTTAACCAGACGTGACTATAAGGTCGTGACTGAGAGAATTCGGCCGTAGTAGATAGTGTAAAAATATGAAGGTATAAGTTCGTAATCACCGTGATTTCCACAATACTAGTATAAAAGTGCCGGCGCTATCTGTGGGGGTATGTCGAGGTTGTGCCGCCTCCGACCCGGGTCCGGGATTCGGAGACTTCTTTGGCGGGGGTGGTGGAGAAGCGAATGCGATTGCGAAACTCCGGAGAGGGCTTAATCATCCATCGAGGCGCTACGAATCTTATCGAGTCTTACTAATGGGTAGTCTCTTAGAAATTGTTGGCAAAGAGAAAAAAAATAGTTCGGGAGTTTAAATGCCCATGAAGAGATTTAGTATGCCTCGGTAGGGAGGCAGATCCAGTATAAATAGAAGGTGATGTCACCGAGTCGTAAAAGTCAATAATTAGATGACACGGCAAACGAACAGCCAGGACTCGTGCTTTTTTCAATAACACTACGAAGTACGCCACAATCTCATTCCTTTCATGCTCAATTGCTGAAGTGGAAAGACATCTCCGAATACACATCTTCAAAAATGGGTGCTACTATGAAAGCAGTTGGTACGTATGATGAACCCCGCTCAACCTCAATTCACGATGACCTCATTTTCACTTATCCCACTCATCTACCTCACCAAAAGCCAACAAACTGCTCTACCACGTATTCATTTACATCTATTTCTCACTCACTACACACTATTTGCTTTCAAACTCCAGCTAGTCCAATCTCACTAACGAACCATTACGCAGACATCAAAATGGCAAAGGGCCAGCTAGTTCCCTCTTCATCAACGAGGCGACCCCAAAGCCAACGCCCAAAGAAGGCGAGGTCCTCGTGCGCGTGAAAGCCTTCGGCCTAAACCGAATGGACCTGCTCCAGCGCGAGGGTCTATATCCCCTTCCTCCGCAAGCGCCATCGACACTAGGCGTCGAGTTCAGCGGGGTAATCGAGAGCTTCGGACCTCCCCTATCATCACCCTCGTCTTCGATTAAGGACGAGAAGCTGCAAGAAGGCGACGCAGTCTTCGGCCTTGCCTACGGCGGAGCATACGCCGAATACATCGCCGTAGACGTGCGGATGCTCCTTCGCAAGCCGGATTTCCTGTCCTGGGAGACGGCGGCCGGGATCCCCGAGACCTTCATGACGGCGACGCAGGCGCTGCACTTCGTGGGCGAGTTCGCCAAGGGAAAGTCCGTGCTGTGGCACGCGGGCGCCAGCGGCGTGAGTATTGCGGGGATCCAGCTCTCGCTCGACTCCGGCGCATCGGCTGTCTACGCGACCGCGGGCACGGACGAGAAGTGTCGGTTCATTGAGTCTGAGCTCGGCGCTACGAAGGCTTTCAATTACAAGACGGAAGACTGGGCTAAGGGGATCCTGGAGGCGACGGGCGGGAAAGGAGTAGACTTGATTGTCGACTTTGTTGGCGCCAGCTACTTCCAGAAGAACATGGTCGCCGCGGCCAAGGATGCGCGCTGGGTCATGTTGGGCTTGATGGGCGGTTCAAAGCTCGAGGGGGTTGATATTGGCATGTTGCTGTTCAAGCGCATTCGTGTCGAGGGATCTACGCTACGAAGCCGCGACCCAGAGTACCAGGGTATGTTGAAGGATAGGCTGGCTGAGTATATACCGGATTTCGAGAGCGGGAAGCTTAAGGTCAGGATTGACTCCGTGTTCGCCATGGACGATGTCATCAAAGCGCACGAGTTGATGGAGAAGAATGTGACGACGGGTAAGATTATCTGCACCGTTCCATAGGTACTAAGTAGGTTGTGGAGATATTCCATAGGCATTCATAATAGTGTATCATGAGATTTATTCCATTTCAAAGTCTTGCTGACGTTAGTCTCTACCTTATGTGCAAATACTGATGTCTGTTTTCATCATCTTCAAACAATCACGCAATCCGCCAACGCCAAAACCAAGTCCTAAATTCCAGATTTGATTCCTTAGTGGTCATTTAACCATTTCAGCATCTGCTCATACGCCGTGGCCTGTGCCTCCTTAATGTTAGTGTCAGCATAGTCACCGGCAACTGCGAAGCCTGGATTTTGTTAGCAAATTTCATCGTATTCGGCTAAGATAGCTTTAGCTCACCATGTGGTACACCGGGATAGACCTGAACTTCGTGTTCTAGGTTGCTCTTCGACATTGCATCTTCGCCGGCTGTGCGCACCTCGTCGGGGAATACGGGGTCATTCTCGACGCAAACCAAGCTTATGGGGACTTTCAAGTTCCCGAAATCATCCGGCGACACGAGTGTAGCGTGTGCTAGAGCACCGGCCTTGATGAACGGACCCTTCCTCGAAGGAGCCTGACCCTCGCCGGCCTCTTCGTCGGGTTGTTTCTGTGCTCCAGTCCAGCTTGTCTGACCGGCGTTTCGCTCGCTCGCTAGCAATAGCACATAACGACCACCTATGCAGTAGCCCACGGCGTAGATTCCGCCACCGTTTCCTACCGCATCTGCAAACTCCCCCTCGCATGCGTGGATCACTTTTTCTAGTATGGGGAGAATCTTCTCCTCAGTATGTCGCGCCATCCACATATCAAGCAGGAATGACTTGGCCGTCTCGGCGGCTTTCAACTTAAATGTCTCGAGGAGCGAAGTGGCCAGCGTCTCAGACTCAGGCAGGGCGGTCGAGTTAGGTGCTGGGTCGCCGTCGAATAGATCGGGCATGACTACTACGTAGCCTTCGCTTGCAAATCTGTCGGCCTGAATCTGGTTGTTTGTTGACTTAAGGCCGGTGCCGCCAGTCAGGAGTAGTAGGAGTTTCGATGGGTTGGAAGGATAAGATTCTGGTTTCGTTAGGTAGACCTACAGTGCCACTGTATCAGTACAATAACTTGCCATGAAACGACGGGCTAGGCTAGGTATTACATCAATCCCACCAAGCTTTCTGATCTCGCCCTTGGGGGCTTCACCACTCGCTGCATTGTGGGTTAGTCAATTAGGATACATGTGGTAGACTAAGTGCATCAACGTACGCGTAGGTCGGTCGGTAGTGCAATGCTCGCTCATGACAGGGCCAGATTCATCTGGCGACTCGGCCGGCGCGGGGGATTCTTGAGCATCGCTTTCAGGAGCTCTTGTCGCAATGTCGTGGTCTGCCATAGCTGATGCTGTTAAGGGACAACCAGCAGTTGTTGTTTGCGATTGTGAATAGAACAATGTGTCGCAATATATTTGACCTAAACAACTGCTTAAGACTCTGGCCACAGAGTTTAGGAGTTAGAAATGAGTCTGAATATATAGACAGATAGGATCAATAGGCGACGTAAGCTAGTATGAAGTTGTTTACACCACTTGCAATGATCCTTGATGCCGTTTCACCAGCGACTGCCCACATAGTCTAGGCCACCTCGGTGTACCTACAGGCAGCGTCGCCTTAGGAGCTCTGGCGGAGAACTTGCTGCGGGGGATGACGTCCCAGGTCCCTATCTAAGCCCTAACGTGAGGGGTGATAAATGAATAGGATCCGCAGTAGAAGCGCCGTTGCTGCCTGTTGTATGAGCCCCGCGCTAGAGAAATCTCCACATGCCGCCAAAATGGGACTTTAATGAGGAGACAGCTGAGACGCGACTTTTCATAGCCCGACGCGTTCTGTATTAGTACCTGATAAGTTCTCTACCACCAAGAGCCTCTTCATTATCCACCTCCACCTATCATAGTAGACTTGTGTTACACACACGCACACGATCTACTATCGAGATATATAAGATCAAGATCAAGATCAAGTCAAGATGTCGGTCGCCGGGGCACAGCAGGCCATCACCCAAGGCGCGTTAGAGTGCGTATAGCCACCCCTTGCCTCCTTGTGGTAGGCTCGAGCTTGCATCTAAAGACTGACCCGACGCTCCAGCGCCATCTTCAACGATCCCGAGAGTGCCGAGCAAAGATTCCCTGTCCCCGTCCTCCAATGTCTTCAGATCAAGTCTCTGGCCGCGCAACCAGCGCCTGGCGCTCCCGCCCAGCCAGAGCGATATCGAGTCGTGCTTAGCGATATCAGGAATTACGTCCAGTGTATGCTGGCCACCCGTAAGCAGGCCGTTCCACCCGTGTAAAGGTTACGACATCCCTGACTCATCGTCTCATAGAGGCCAACCATGTCATACACGATAATCAGCTCGTTCGAGGCTGCGTCGTCCGGGTGAAATCGTACCAGGCGAATGCCGTCAAGGGAAAAAAGTGCGTGTTGCGATCCCCCTTACAAGAACCTGAGCACTGATATTTGGCAGTATTTTGATCATTCTCGAACTTGAGGTAGCTGGAGAACTCGGCTCTCACGACAGAATCGGTGAACCCGCACCTTTCGAGGCCAAGTCACAATCCGCGAGCACCGCAATTGGCGGTTCTGGTTTCTATGGCGCCAAGACTGAGTCCCCAGCGCCGGTGAAGACAGAACCTATGTCATCTCATATGGGGCCGACAGGTGGTGGCGGCAGAACTGCTGCCGCTCCTAGTACTCGTGGGAACGTTGTCGTCTATCCCATCGAGTCGATCACCCCTTATGCACATAAGTGGACCATTAAGGCTCGTGTCACTTCAAAATCAGATATCAAGACCTGGCACAAGGCGTCCGGAGAGGGTAAATTATTCTCGGTCAATCTCCTTGACGAAAGTGGCGAGATCAAGGCGACGGGGTTCAATGAACAGTGTGATGCTTTTTACGAGCTGTTACAGGAAGGCCAAGTCTACTACATTAGCACTTGCAAAGTCAACCTGGCCAAAAAGCAATTTTCGAATCTCCCTAACGATTACGAGCTCGCGTTTGAGCGGGAAACAATCATAGAGAAGGCCGAGGATCAGTCCAGCGTACCTCAGGTTCGCTTCAATTTTATTAGCATCTCCGACCTCCAGTCCGTCGAGAAAGACGCCACAGTAGATGTCGTGGGCGTGCTTAAGGATGTTGGCGATGTATCACAGATCACTGCAAAGAGTACGGGAAAACCCTACGACAAGCGTGAACTCACACTCGTCGACGACTCACAATTCTCGGTTCGCCTCACCATATGGGGCAAGACCGCTACCACGTTTAGCGCACAGCCAGAGTCAGTTGTTGCTTTCAAAGGCGTAAAAGTTTCTGATTTTGGCGGACGTTCTCTCTCTCTCCTCGCATCTGGCACTATGGCCTTGGATCCCGATATTGAGGAAGCACACCGCTTGAAGGGCTGGTACGACTCACAAGGACGCACCGATAACTTCAGCTCACATAATAACATGTCTACCATGGGTACCGCTACAGGACGGCAGGATCAGGCAAAGTGCATCTCGCAAGTCAAGGACGAGAACCTAGGCATGGAGAACGCGGATTACTTCTCGCTGATGGCAACGATCGTGTACATCAAGCAGGAAAATTTTGCGTACCCGGCGTGCAGCAGCGAGGGCTGCAACAAGAAAGTAGTCGACCAGGGCGACGGGACGTGGCGGTGCGAGAAGTGTAACGTCAACCACCCGCGCCCGCAGTACCGCTACATCATGAGCGTCAACGTCAACGACCACACGGGCCAGCTTTGGCTCTCATGTTTTGACGATGTCGGCCGTGTCGTCATGGGCATGTCCGCCGACGAGCTCATGGAGATCAAGGAGAATGACGAGGACCGCGTCCCCGGCATCTTCGAGGCTGCCAACTGCACCAAGTTGAACTTCCGCTGCCGCGCCAAGATGGACATGTATGGCGAGAATCAAAGGTATGTTTCAACCATCCATGCATTTTTCGCCTTCCTCTGCATTGAGGCCATGTTTGAAATCTCATTGTTCTTTGCTCTACGAGTCACTGACGAGATATATCTCTCTAGAGTCCGGTATCAAGTTATGAGTGCCAGCCAGCTGGACTACGCTTCCGAGATCACGAAGCTAGAGAATTTGATCAAGCAGTTTGAAGTTAGCTCATGATAGTCGCCAGATCGATTTTCGGGTCGTCGGTCCTAAAGCAGGGTACAATATCAAAATAATCGGAAAACTCATATTAACGAGAGACGAGTCCAAGGACATAGGTTAGTAACTTAATCAGTCACGAATCCCATATCGGGATAGCAGCCAGAAAGGGAAGAGAAAGCAAAAAGCACCCAAATGTGAACGAGACATGAGACAACAGATAGACAGACAGACAGACAGTTAGCTCTCTGGTTGGGGTCTGTCAGTTGAAAGTTGCGACGATAGCCCAGGACGTATTACATGTACACGTGCTTATTTGCTCAACTTACAAAAACAAGGGAAGAGGTCATGGACATGTCAATGTCATCAAGCCCCTGGGTTTATGTACGTATGTAATGCGCGGAACAGCACATACGAAACGATTGTTAATAAAATACGAGCTGAAATCTGAGACGAAGCAAGATTTACACGTGAAGAAGCAACGATGCTGACCATTTCACTTGTTGTTTTAGTATTGTAGTCTCTATTCTCTTGTAACGGACTGGCTCGCGTATCATCTAATTCATTAGAGTCGCGAGGTTTGTAATCCTTCTTCTTTGTGATCAATCGCCACTTCTGATGTAGATACATCTGGCAATGTTCCCAAATACATACGGATGAGCCTTTCTTCCAACACCGTCGCCTGCGGTGCTCATTCATGATGCGTAACCTGATGCAGTAACCAGCTGCCAACTGCGCATTGCGCAAACGATAGCGCGCTACAGCCTCTACTCTATCGTTTTCCAACCCGATTGTCCGCATGTTCCGCAATTTGGCTCGTCACGTCTGGTGTTTAGGAGCCTGGCTAGCTTCGGGGGTAGAAGCAGTAGAGTTTCTGTGGATAAGAATACTGCTTAATAGACGGGGCAGTAAGAAAGTCACCTGAAAAGCCTGCCTCCATCACCTGGGCCCGCCATTCGAAGAATCTCTTCTAGATGTTCGGGAGGCCACCCATAAGATCTTCGTCGTCGATCTGAGCCTCGAAGCCGAGTGTCGGGTCCTGAGCCTCGGTAGATTTGTCGCGCTTGCTGTCCTTAATGGTCCATTTTATGTACTCCTTGCTGGTCCCCAAGCGCTGGTTCGTGGCGTGGAAGATGGCGTTCAAATCTCTCAGCTTGGACATTGTACTCCGGAGCTCCTCTGAGAATTCCCCCTCTGATGAAAGTGTAGTAGGAGAGAGGAAGTTTAGGAATTTCGTTCCATCGTCGTTCTTCTCGATGGCTCCTTTCAGCATCCCTGCTATTATCATGTTTTGGATGAGTGTCTCAACATCCTCATTGTTATTGAGGATCTCGCCCGTCTCGGCACTTTTCGTCTGCTGGCGGATCTCGGCAATTGATATCTTAGTGTAAATGTTCTGCAGCGAGAGGACGCGCCACTTTTGGTATGCCGCTATGACTTCCTGTACCAAGCCTATGTTTCCGTCATCCCGCCACACATTTGTATTGTGATCTGCCTCCAGCTTGAACTGCTGGACATCATCCGTGGCAAAGGCCACCGCCAGGTTTACGTAGGGCCTACCTAGTATTCCAAGACTCTTAATCGTGAACGCAGTTGTATGGGGGGGCGTGTCGCAATGTTTCCCTTCTGAAAGTAAGCTGACCAGAATCCATTTCTTGAAAGCCTCCACCATTATCTTGCTACAGCCGCCATCTTTAGTGGGAAATGTAACGGCGCGCTCGAAGGCGGCGCGTGCCTTGTTCCATTCTCTTCTCGCACAATACATCATGCCACACAGCAAATCATATTCCAGCACCATTGGGGTTTTCACTGTTGCCGTAAGCCCTGAATTTTTCGAAATATACGAGGGAGGCGACAATTCCAAATCACACGGGTACGGGGCGCTCTCGTGGTTTGCCATGCCGGGATAATATACGATGTCTTTATCGATGACGGGCAACGCTGGTTGTATATTGTCTGTGTCATATGCTAGCTTCGTCAAGAGGAGGTGTGACGAGGTTAACATAGTTCCGGAAGGATCGAGCCTTAAGATGGCTGTAGCGAGAACGTCGACTGCTACAGAGGGCTAATTCAATAGGTCAGCTAAACAGAGGGAGGAAGTGTTAAGACAGCAGAAGTGCCTACAGGCAATAATCGACCACTTCCAACAGCCTCCATAACGTCCAGCAGCAGAACATTAGCATAACGACACTGCCGTCCATCAAATTTGATCATGAATGTGACGAGTTTCTCCAGTATAAAGTCTTGTGGGACACCGGATGCTGGGCTGGGGAATATCAACGCATGTAGGATGGTGAGGTAGGATAATGAATTCACGGCTGGGTCGACAATCTAAGCGTTGTGGTCAGAGCAAGCAAGCAGGCAGACGTTTGGGAGGGGGGGAAGTACGTCAAAAAGTGAGGCGCTGTAGACTACTAAGTCCTTGGCCCGTTCTTTGAGCATCCTCGACAGGCGCTGTATATGAGTAGAGACGGCCTTGTGGTAGGTCTCGTCGTCAACAGGGCCGCTCTGCGGCGGGAATGCCAGCAACACGCTCGCACACTGATCCATGTCGAGCGAACGAGATATTCTGGCAAGCACACGGGTGGCTAGCTAGTATTCGAGTGTTCTTGATATATAGTCGTGGGCGTATGTTATTTTGTACTGATCGTATTCATATGCTACATGTGTAGTGCTGCTGGTGTTTGTTAAGCTGTGCCAGTATTGGTGAATGTACCTAGCTGTTTGCACTACCATGTACCTATTGTAGTGGGGCAGCGGTTTTGACAGTTGGGTAAGGTGGGTATGGCAACCAGGAAGCTTCCGCTGGAGGGGTAGAAAGTGGAGCTTAAGCTTTAGCATTCATAATGGGGCAATCAACGCACGGCCCACAAATCATACACCTCGCCCTTTTCTACAGACGGGTTCCAGTCTGAATCTCTTCCATTATGCCCTGGACGCAACAAGGGGGATAGGTGAAGCCCCATGCTGGTCAAAAGCCAAGGTGCCTATGCCCTGTGCATCATTGAATTGGCGTCAGCGATACGAGAGGTAATGTCATGTCTTAGAATCGATGGGTAGTCGACAGCGGGATACAGAAAGCCAAAGCCAAATAAGCGGAATCAAGGTGACTGCGCGTCCAAGATGCCGAAGCTGATGACACGCATGACAGAAACCTTTAATAGCCGCCCGATCTTGGTGGTGGGATAGGGCCCCCTGCTCCGATAATCGAGACTAGATGGCTATTTTCCGATCTAGCATGGGTGTTTTTCGATGCAAACTTTCAGCGCCGTACTTGTGAGACTTTCTAACACCACATCAAGATACCTAGGTCAAAGAGCTTTGGGGCTTCAAAGGTACTAAATAGCATCTATATTTTTATGGCGATTAGAGATTGATCCGATCTCAGTGCTTAATGATTATTACATTATCCAATCCGGAGCAACACATACGATCAATTGTCCAAACTTCGGTTCGTAGCATTTAGGCTGCCACGAGTGGCCATCAATGATGTTGAATGCGTCCTAGAACCAAAACTCGCATTGAAGTCGCGTAATGAATATGCTTCCCCGCAAGCTTACCGGGGTCAGCATCAAGGTTATTGCACCCCCAAAGTCAGTCAACTGAGGCTCCATGTCCAAATCCAACATGTTGCTGAGCTCCGATTGGCCGGCCGACCTATACGATGATAGGACAGTGACGACACCATTTTCTTTGAAACAGCTGGGATCGGAAATGGCTTATACATAATACGCCAGCTTTTCCAGCTCTATTATTTCAATTTCACCAATTGTTCTGTTTCTTCTAAGAACTGCGGTGAAAAAGAATTATACGACCAAAAAAAGGCCGACAATTTTTAAAGCAAAACCGCAAGAAGTACCACACGAATACATCTCCGTGAGAAAGAGTAAACAACAGAACAAGTTTCAAGATGATGATTCCAGAAGATGTAGTCGACCAGGTCCTCGGGCCTGCTCGGACGACTCATTACACACCTACGCATACCTCTACCCTGCCGTTCCCGACCGTAACACCTGATATTCCCAAAGTATACACACAGTATTCAACTGAAGTTGGACACAAGACTCTCTGGTGCGTTGATTGATCATATCCGAGTAGATTAGAAAGCTTCGACTGACAACACCAACAGGGTGGTTTGCGTTGTTATGGGTATTTCCTCGCTGGTGTTCTATGGCATGGCAATGAGGGTTCCAGTGGTAAGAGTTCATATATAAAGATGCACAAATACATCAGGATCAACTAAACAGTTTATTAACCTCGCATAGCAAAAACGCATGTTCCACATCATTACAGCGTTTATCACCACCATCGCATTCCTGTCTTATTATGCCATGGCAACTGGGGCCGGTGTCAATTATCACACGACGATTCTCAAAGAGTCCAAACTCCACGTCATCACAGAAGTCGTCAAGAGACAAGTATTTTGGGCACGATATGTCGATGTATGCCCCCTCTTCTTTCTTATTCGAGATTCTCACTTTCAGCTGTTAATGGGTGTAATGAGCTAATCATCGACATGAGTATAGTGGGCTATGACCACGCCACTCCTGCTCCTCGATCTATCACTCCTCGCCGGCCTAAATGGCGCCAGCATTCTCGTGCTCATGTTCTCCGACCTTGTTATGATCCTAACGGGTCTCTTCGCCGCGTTATCTCATGACCAAGGGCAGGGCTGGGGCTGGTACGCCTTCGCATGCGTTGCATTCCTCACCATTATCTACCAGCTAGGCTACAAGGGCCGTCAGACGGTGGCGGCGAAGGACAACAAGACGAGGGTATTTTTCGGCGCCATCTCGCTCTTTACATTGTGCCTCTGGACTGTTTACCCAATGTAAGTTCGCCATTCCAAAATGTGGTCGTGATCATGCATATGATTTCTCAAGAATAATGTTGGTTGGCTAACGATCATTAGTGTTTGGGGAGTCGCCGATGGCGCTCGCATAGTCAATGTCGATGGCGAGATTATCGCTTATGCCGTCTTGGACATGCTTGCGAAGCCGGTCTTCGGATTCTGGTTGCTATTAACCCATGATAGCATGTCCCGCACATCACCTTCGATCGGCGGGTTCTGGGCTCATGGCCTGGCTACGGAGGGGACACTACGCGTAAGTCAAGACACATGAGATGGACCCTAATAGTCATTAACGGCATCCAGGTCGGAGATCTACAAGACGATGCGCAGTAAACGCACTTACAGCCTAAGTTTCTCAACTTCTAATACAATTAGAAGTAAAAAGTCGAATCGGTGGCTATCACACCGTCATGGGGTAGCTTTAAATCAATGATCATCATGGTGCTCATGTCTGTTCATGAAGACTGCGGGTTTCGCGCATCTGGGTTGAATGGGGGAACGTCTTTCAACGATCGCTCGGTCTTAAAAAAGGACGGAAACCATATTTTGTTAATAGTCCTGTAACTATTCTGCTGTTTCTGGTACATATGTACCCAAAATAAGTGGCGTGGGGGTTAGTCGTAGGGCAGGAGGATATTAGTCAGACTGAATTGAAACCATAATTACCTTTGAAAGATTTAATAGCTGGTTGGAGGAAGTGCGCGTCAGTTCAATTTGACTACCAACATCCTTGCTTTACATTTACTCCCTTCCTTTTCTCTTTGTTTTGGTTTTCAAGGGAGACGTAGTTTTCAACGAGACCTATTTTTGGCTTGTTGCAAGTTCAGCATATCCGAGAAGGATGGTGCCGGCCCCCAAACCGACACCCTCAGCACCAACTGGCGCAAGGATATCAAGAACGAGATCAAGGACCTCGATGCCCACGCCATGAAGCAGCAACTCAAGGATAAGACCGTTAACGACTTTACGTATGTAGGTCTTAAAATAAAACAATAGTCTATTTTAAGTCTCATGCACATAAGACACCCGACTGTGGCATATCCTGCTTTAACATGACCTAGAGATAAGGAGGTTCATCTCTCTTACGAGTACGAGCGCACCTCTACTTCCTTTTCTGTATATGTCTCATTGGCAATTATTTTTTCGTTTTATTTTGGCGTAGCGTATCCCGCCATGAACCAATCTAGCCAATCCTTGCCAGTAATTTATATCATCTTGAAGTAGGGACCTTGGAACCCCCGGATAATATATTTATACGTTACAGAGATGGGTATCCGGTCCCAATACTAGAGGCTCTAATGATATCATTTACATAAGTAGGAAGATGCTCAATGTCGGGCCGTTGGCAGTTGCAATAATTAGTGAGCACCCAAGCTGTGCAATTGAATGGGCCCACTTTAGTCTCTCCAGCCAATCAACGTCAAGGTGAATCAGCTTCCATCATCAATCGAGAAGACGATCATAGACAATTGCAACGAGCGAGCTCGACAACGAACTTCGCCTCCAAGAAGCCAATTTAAATCCACACACCCTCACAATGGCGTCCAAACTCAGTCCGCTACTCCTCCGAAGCGCAGTCCGCACGGCCACCCGAGCACCGAGATCTCACATTCGGACCTTCACAGCCGCGAGCCCCAGAAGAAGCGAAACCCTCGCCGTGGTGAGTATTGCTGCTCCCGCCAACTCAAGCCCATCGTCGCCTTCCTTCTCTCTCTCTCTCTCTCTCTCTCTCTCTCTCTCTCTCTCTCAATACACGATAGCTCGCGCAGACATACAAGCATAGTTATATTTCCCCAGGGATAGATAGCTAGTTGTTAACGAACGAACTCTCCAGCACCGAAATACCCCCGATAACAACCCGAATATCCCGTTTAAGTTCAACGCGCAAAATGAGAAGCTCATCGCCGAGATCCTCAAGCGATACCCGCCCCAGTACAAGAAGGCCGCTGTGATGCCCATGCTAGATCTGGGTCAGCGCCAGCATGGCTTCACCTCTATCTCCGTCATGAACGAGGTCGCCCGACTCCTCGAAATGCCTCCCGCCCGTGTTTACGAGGTCGCTTCTTTCTACACCATGTACAACCGCACACCCGTTGGCAAGTTCCACGTCCAGGCCTGCACCACGGTGAGTTCGAATTTTGCTAGGATTATATGTCACCTAAGATGCTTAGCTCGACTACGGGAGCCGCGGTCAATACTGTCAAGAGGTACTTGTATAACTAACGTATTTCGTTGGATAGACCCCCTGCCAACTCGGTGGTTGCGGCAGCGACGCTATCGTCAAGGCGATCAAGGAAGAGCTCGGCATCAAGCAGGGAGAGACGACAAAGGACGGCCTATTCACCTTCATCGAGGTCGAGTGTCTAGGCGCCTGCGTCAACGCCCCCATGATCCAGATCAACGACGACTACTACGAAGACCTGACCCCCGAGACAACCAAGAAGCTGCTGTCCGGGCTCAGGGAGAGCGCCACAACCGGCAACACTGCCAACGTCCCCAAACCCGGCACCCAGAGCAGTCGTCAGACCTGCGAGAACAGCGCCGGCCAGACGAATCTGACAAGTGAGCCATGGGGCCCCGAGACGACGCGGTCCGATCTATAAGAATATGTAGGACAGCGATGTTAGACAACAAACAAAACTTTTAAAGCAAAATAATGCGCGACCATGTACGTGCATATTGACGTTGGCGAGACAAGGAGACTACTTTTAGAGAGAAGAGGTTTCGTCATAGACGGGGGGAGCTGCGGAAACCACTGTACATAAACAGCAACTTGTATTGATTTTAAGAAATTTCCGGCTTGACACGCGCATGAAAACCTCGTATCTCGCATTGTTCGCTATTCATATATTCGTATAAATTCTGCTGCGCTTCCAAATAGCTCGGCCGTCATATCGGCACCAACCTTGCCGTATTTTGTAACTTCGTCACCAACAGTTATCGTTAGGATAGCCAGTATGCATACATTCAAAAAAAAAAAAAAGATTCAATACCCAAAACCGATAAACCATGCAGCGTGCCTCCCAAAACCAGCTACCCTGGTTGCTTTCATTGCCCTGCACATTCAAACCTTAATCAAGCCTGAAAATCCAACCATCGCCCAGTCTCACACCACCCTCCGTCAACCCACCAGCGACGAAGATGGCACTTTCCTCGAGCTCGCCCAGCGGCGCGGCACCGAACCAGCCACGAGGTCCGGGACCCTGGACATCGAGCTCCTCGTCAGAGTCGAAAGGGCCGACGGATACGGGCGTCCAGCGGCCCTCGCCCGTCTTCCGTCCCACGGTGTGCAGGATGGTATCTGTGAAGCTCGCCGTCGTGCCGCCGCTGGGCGGGATCTGGTAGGCCCAGACGTCCGAATGGAAGCTGCCTGCGCCTGTATGGCCGTCGGACGAAGGGGATGACTCGCCTAGCGAGAGGACTAGGTACTCCCGGCCACCACCGGCTTGTACGAGCGAGAGGTTCGCGACGCTGCGGGGCGATGGCCATGGTTCAGAAGACGTGCCGGCGTGTGAGGAGGCCGTGAGACCTGCTGTCTCTGAGGATGGGGCCTCTGCGTTTCCAGACGAAGGCGCGACGATACTCTCCCACGTCCCGCGGGCGAAGATGCCTATCTCGCCCCTGATGCTTTGATCGTCGAACTCATCCAGGATAAGCTGCAGGACATCGAGCTGCCCACCGAGCTCGGTCTCTCCGTCGAAACCGCCAAAGCGATACAATCTGCCCTTCGCAAGCGCGAGCGCAGCGCCACCACGCGCGGGGCCAGGGGCGTCAGGGAGCTGCTTCCATGTGCGCGCATGCACATCAAAGGCCCAGACATCCGAGGTGCGCGTGCCGTCTTCCAGACATCCCGCATGAATGATAAAAGTGCCAAAACCAGCACCCTCAGCCTCGTCGTCCGTCGCCCGCTCAGCCGTCGTGCCAACAACGGGACGCTGCGGGATGCCCACCTCGGCCGAGTCGCCCTCGGCCCACTCCTTCCACGTCGACGAGCGCCGCAGACGCATGGGCTTCATGGCGAAGTCGCGCGGCTTCTCTGTCGCCACGGCGGCGTGGTAGCTGCGCGGGGGCGGGACGGGGCTGCTGTGGTGCGGGTCCAGATACGTCCATGTGTGCGTCTTGGTCTCGAAGACCCAGACCCGTCCCTTCTCGTCTAGCGTCGACGACCCCTCGGCCGCGGAGCGTCCGCCGAACAAGAAGATGCGCGTCCCGATCACGGCTGTGGCGTGGCCGATGCGTGGGGCGGGGAGGGCCGCGGTCTCTGATCCCTTGCCTTTGTCGGATGTCGAGGACCCGGCCTCTGAGCCCACATTCGACGTCGTCGCCGCGAGCGGCGGGGAAGAGCCGAGCGAGACTTCGGTGAGCGGATCTCTGAGCTGCGACTCGGTCTCGTCTTCCTCGGTGATGATTGTCGTCGGGACGGCGCCGTTGTCTTCGACGGAAGAGGTCCTGGGCGTCGGCTTCGCCTGGATGGCGTAGTAGTCGGCTGGTGCGCCGCTCCAGGGTAGCACGATTACGTGCATGTCGTTGTCGATGGGCTTGCGGGGCTCGACCTCGCCGCCGAAGATGTAGGCGTTGCCGGCGATGACGTCGAGCGAGTGGGAGGAGCGCGGCAGCGAAGGGAGAGATATGTGCTGCCACGTGCCCTTCATGCCGCCACCGCCGCCGTGGCCGTGGCCGCCTATACGAGGCATGGAGGGCATCTGCACTTGTGGTATCGAGGGCATGTTCTGCGGGAGAGAGTTCAGCAGGTCGGTCCCGCGGCGTTTGAGCTTCGTGAAGGATTCCATGGTGAGAATTGTGTTGTTATTGTTGTTGCTAAATTGGTAGAACAAAACAAAACAAACAACAAAGCGACAAAAGGTGAGAGAGATAGTTTTGGCTTTAATACCTGATCAATTGAGATGTGACGTGACGTATAAGCTGAGGGGAGGGTTACCCCTGCTCATCCTTTTCGTCTAGGGTGCTGACAAGTCTACAACTTATACGAGATTGTCCCGGATTGTTGCAGGCATCGGAAACATAGCATAGCACCAGGAGAAATCAAGAAGATGGAAGGGGCAAATAACCACCATTAAAAGGTATTTATGCGGCTCGTGTAGCGAATACATCACCAGATGTTGATCATTAAGTACCTACATGTAGGTAGGTAATCTGCTGATATTTCGTTGTTATAACGTCATAATTGAGAGAGCTTCAACGGCTTACAATAAGGTAGTTAGTACCTAGACTAGGCGGGCAAAGTAGGTCTCAAACAGCTAAGGTTAGCTGCAAGTAGTTAAACAACCCCACTAACAGCTCAACTGCCCTATGCACATCTAAATATAGGTGCTCACAGGTACATATTACCTGTCATATACAACTCTGTTAGCTATAATGCCAGATGCATCATCGTTGTTAAGAATTTTGAATACCACCCTAGACCCAGAGCTTAGAAAAGTAGCTCGCAGCTATCACCATTAAAAGTGATTACATCAAAAAATTGCGTCATAGTACCACAGCTCCTAAACTCCCAAAGACATATCTAGCTCCCTTGAGAAATCTAGAATGAACGTATGATATCCAGGGTATACCACAACCTACTTGGCTCCTATAGTCCTCCATAGAAATTGAAAATACGAGTATATAAAAGTCATAACTTGATTAACCCCCCTCACAGTTTCCGCACGGTATGTGCTCGCAGGGAAAGTTGCAGCGAACCTGCGATCCCGTCACTAGGTCACCGCATAAACACTATTGAGAAGTTAGTGGCAATAACGAGACGAGAAGAGCCTCATTGTCAACTGACGCAAATCAACCCCCGACTCTCCAGTCCTCTAGCCTTCTTCGAGCTGCCGGCGCCGTTTCCGTCGGTCCGTTTACGTTTAGACCGTGTGGAGCCAGCTGAGTGCTGGGCCCCTTGCCGAATAGACTGTGTCTTGACATTCCTCCTTGAAGAGAAGCTTTGATCCCCGTCGTCAGAATCCTCTATTGACGCGTCCTTGCTTCGTCGTGATGGATCGAAGTTCTTCCACTCGCTTATTTCTCTCTGGGCACGGTTTCTGCCGCTGAAATGCTCGTCAATGTGGTCGAAGCGCTCTGCCCAAGCCTGGATGCCTTTCTGCTTGATCTCAACGATTTCCTGGCAAAACCCACACCAAAATCGAGCCTCGCAGTTTCTTCCAACTCGACAGCTCTCAAGCTTGGCTTCCAGAATGTTCGGGTCCGTAATTGGGTGATCCTTCTCGAGATGGGTCCTGAACAATTCTCGACGGTAGCAGACTTTCTCGCAGCCCTCCACGTCACATCTCCACATCTCTAACATGAAATGCTGTGTATTCTCATGACGTTTCCAATCATTCTTACTCCCAAATCTCTTCTCACAGTCTGGCATGGTGCAACCGTACGGTTTCTCATGTCTTTTCTCGTGTTTCCTACCAGGTGGATCAGTATTGCGCGCTTTATGACAAAGGAACAATGAGCTGTAACGACTCACTTCAACTCGCATCTTCGGGGAAATGTCTTGTTACAAGTAGGACAACGATGACACTGGGTGTGACTTATCACAGCGTCATTCTCGATCTTGACGGGTTCCACTGCGTCAGGTTCTTCTTTCTTATACCCGTGCTGCTCGAGAAGCCCGCGGCTTTGGAGAACATCAAAGAGTCTTTTAACATCGCTCGAGTCGTCGAGATTCAGGCTACTTAGATCAAAGCTGGTTGACCCTGCACCATGGGCTGGAAGACTGTCGGGTTTGACGAAATCAGAAACTTCACCGTCTCTCTTCACTAGATTTCCAATTAAACTGTGCATAGGGGAGCTGCTCGACAATGATTCATCGGACTCGTTTAAAAGGACGAGCCTTGAGGCATCTGTGCCGGTGGCCTGGGTGTCGATGGAATGGTCCCTCGCGGTCGGTGTCATTTGTTCTTGGACAGGAGATGAGACAGACACAGGGGTACCAGGCCCAAGGGTCAACTGACCATGCTGTATAGGGGATGATAAATCTATAGAACTATGCGACGTTGAACATGGCTCAGTAATTTCTGGATACAGTCTTTGCTGTGACGCCGCAGGATGAAGATGTAAATCGGCAAGTTCCCGTCGTGAATTCGTTAAAGATAGACTTTCTTCGTCTTGAACCTCATTTAAGGGCCCTAACGCATTTATAGATTGAGGGATTTGATGGAATGATGACCAGTTTGATTGTCCACTGCTCAGACTTGAAAATCCATGATAACTAGGCATAGCCTCTTGCTGCGGGCTATTTTGCAGCTCGTCGAGTGACGTTGACTGGATAGGCTGAGTTGATTGTCTGTAGAGCACAATCAGGAATGCATTCGTAGGAAACTTTGTTGCAACACTCACTGGACAATACAGGCCTCAAGCTCTTCCTCAGATATGCTGTCTTTAGCGTGTACGCGTTTAAGATGGGCCTTGAAGTTATCTGCCCGAGGCCAAACCTTCGCTTTGCTCTTACAAGTGCCGATCTGACACATGTAGCGATTACCTAATGTCTGGGTTTCAGGGTGTACGCTCCTTTTGTGTCGATCAAGGTCGTTTGTCGTGCTGAAGCCCTCAATTCTTCGGGCACAGTCGTTGACATCGCATTTGAATGGTTTCTTATGGCGTTGATCGTGCTTCCTATGGGAGCTGATGTTAGTTCGGATGCTCTTTGGGACAAATATCGGTCAAGGTAAGCGAGACGAACTTTAGCTCTGATTTCGTCCTCACTGACTTGTTGCATACGCTGCATCTCATACTAACCGTTTCTATTCTGATTGTAGGTTCCCATGAATTGGGTATGACTTCAGATATCGGGAATTGAGCATCTACCATGGATGCTCCCATGATGCTTTGCGTATCTGGATTGGCATCGTAAGAATCCTCGCAGACGGACCCATTAGCGATGCTAGTTTGATTGCGGTAACTCCCATAGCCAGAGTCCGATTGCGGCATGATCTCGGATGGTACCACGTTCGACCGGCCAGGAACTATAAACTGGCTAGTTGGTATATTGGACATCATGGACTGGCCGCTGCCGTCCTCTGGGCCAGTCGTTAAGGGAGGGTGCCATGGCGCATCATTCCCCCCTTCACCATACCATCGATACAGAGGATCCTTCCCAGTTGCCTGGGATTCTGGTTGAAAATTCATGTTTACTTGTGAACCAGCCAGCACGGGTTGCTGACTTAATCCAAAAGAAATATTAAGTGAATGGTCCAGGTGACGTACGTCCGAAGGACCGGGCGAAGTCAAACTTAGGTGGTGATCATCCATGATGTTGGTATTTTCCTATGATATTGAAATTTCTATACTGATTCCAATGGACAAATAGTTATGATAGGGACTTGGAAACAGGAAGCGGGGCCTCTGTCGGGGGCCGGAGAGGCACACTCTGGAAACGAAGCAATCGCTAACAACCGACACGGAAATTAAAATGTCGAGCCAGATGATGAAGTTGGGACGAACAAAGTTGCTGCTATTACATCATCATGGTGGCGCTGGCTTGAACTCCTGTATTGAATCGAGTCGGATGACTGATGATAGGACTATCGTTTAGTAGGGAGGAGGAGCGGTAAATATGACCCAAGAGGACAGTACGGAAAACAACAACAGGGGAGGTTATTGAGTCCTAGAAAATATCTTGAGACATTTAATTCATCAAAGATCAGAAAGGTTGGGTAAGATGGAGGAATGGTAGAGTCGGAATCGAGGCCGCCAAGCGAATAGTAAGTCCACGAGCCTCACAGGGAATTGCCTGCCTGCGCTATTCCGACAAGAACAAAGCCGTTAACGATATCGTTTCTGCGATGCAAAAGGCCCCCCCCAAAAATTTCAAACGAAGCCAAAAATCAATCGCTGGAAAGGAAAAAAGCGATGACGGGAGTTGGCACTGCTCTACGGTCGGTCGGTCGCGGCGCAAGAAGCGGGCAATAGGCGAAGAACGATGGGGAATGGGGAATGGGGAGCTAGCTGGATGATGGATGATGGAACTTGGCGGTGCCAAGATTAAGGCAACCAAGCCGTCAGGCAAAAAGTAAGGCGGACAAGAAGAAAATGGGAGGATGAAAGCCCAAATCTGTTTACCGAAAAGAGTTAAGTACCGTGGTACATTCTACAGGGCACAGCCACATTACTGATCAGTACAGCTCTACTTACACTGCTAGGTATTGGGTCGCGGTATTGAGTACTTCTTCGTATCTCCAATTTTCTTCCAACTAAGAGATGAAATCGCGATGCACGACAGCTTGCTTTGGGTATCTGTGCTGATACGTTGTTACCTACTATTTGCTACTGCTCTCCTTGATCATTACGTATTAATTGGCACAGCCCGCTACGTCGCGTCGAAATCGGAATCTTTTACCGACCTAGATTTGTCGGATTTATGAGAGGGAGACGTAAAATCGAACCCGAGTCTATTGAGCCATGGAGTAGGTAGGTAGGTTACCATTGAGTACCTGGGTAGGTCAGAGATACATGTATCGATCAAACCATTAAACATCTATCGACAAGGCCCTACAGATACCTACCGTATATACTTAAAAGTGACGATACCTATCTAGGTCTCCCAAGTTTCCCTTGGTCAAGGCTGTGAACAATACCTTATTATCGCCAAGCGACTGACCGATAACCCAGCTCTACACGAGGGCCTCGAGCTTTCAGTCTTACCATCTTTCGTCCGAACTACCCGGAGATGAATTCAGAAGCCGATTCTTTGGTGTACATGCCGGTCTCGCCGAGGTCGCGTAGATAGGGTGTCAATTACCATTCACCAGATTCGTATCTCGCGAGTTCGCCGAATTCATTACTCCAGTTGTCACGTCCAAGCTCTACAGTTGTCCATCTTGCCGCACTATCTGCCGGTAGAGACCCCCCCTGCGCGGCATACAGCATACAGCATACAGCATACTAGGTGATGTGACGATGCTGCTGTGCTGTCCCCACTTCAGATGCACGTCAGAACTGCCCCCACTGCAAACCGCCTGACTGCAGGCCATTGTCACTGTCATCACTCATATCAAACGCTCGTGAGATTTCATTCGGTTCGTTCAGAGCCGAGACATAGTCCTCAGCTGTTCATATTTCAACTAGGCTGTCTGTGTCGCGGTCATTTATTGAGTTGTCTTGTCCTCTCACAGCTCTTTCGGCGTCTTTCTCTGGTTGCTAAGCCCAACGGTTTTCTTTCCACTATCACTTCTTCAAAAACAAGGCTTTTTCTTCATGATGTACTGACTGAAAGCTTTCGTATTATTGGATTGAAGATTGAAGTCCTTCGATCTTGTTATTCTCATCTTCCTGAACTTCTTGACACGAGTTTAATAACTCCGAGAAGAGAGTAACCTGGTATTTGGACCCAGACAACCAGCCTTATCACGCAAGCAACCGCCGCATTTCGCCGCGTTTGACTTATTTGATGAATAGATGATTGTAACCGGGAACCTGCATCACAGGCCTGGTTGACGTGGAGCAGTCCCTAACCATTTCAACACCTCACCCAGGGACTGCAGGGACTTGGACACTCGACAAGCAGCTGCATTTGAATTAATATGTTAGCCTGTCATTTCAGCTCCTTTTAGACCCTCGCTGTCATTGGTTCTAATTTCAACAGTTTGTAGCACCTTTGTAGTCGTGGGAGTGTTCGTATTCATTTCAGAGACGTTGTTTGGTCACTAACAGTATGCAGAAGGTTATCAAAGTTAGGCCCTAAGGGAGTAATTGTATCCTTTTGACTTCATTTCAACTATGCCTTGCCTTTGCAGTGGAGAATGTGATAGATCAGACAACTCGAGTATAATACTGTGAAAGAAAACAATGAATTGTAAGGATCGTCTTCCAGCACAAGTATGCAATCTACCCCTGGCGTGGGCAAACTGCGTCAACAAATGGGGCTAATTGTTAAGACAAGTAAGGACGAGGGGTTTATCTCGAAGTTTGGTGGATAGCCCGAGTAGGGCGATTTACTTGATTAAGCAATATTCTAATTCCACTAGATGGTCAGATTTCAGATATAAGAACTGTCACGGAACTTCACTGCAGTCTTCAAATTTACTCTACAGCTCACAAGCACATTAAGTTGCTCTCAACTCAGATTATATGCCATATTTCAGAGTGAGTACAATCGTGGCCTCATAGACGACCGTCGACTCATCAACAGGCAGACAACATCTCGATACCTAATCAAATCGCCAACACAGTTTCGAAGTCTCAAGCCCCGCCGACGACTTTCCCCTTCGAGGATCATATGACCCAGTTTCTTTCAACCTACCTTCGACATGTGCGATTTCGAGGAATTCGTCTTTGAGTGCCAGCACTCGGTCATAAAGCTGAAATCGCGCTGCCATTTTGCGCGGAACGATCCAAATCACCAATGCTTCGGAGTCAAGATGCTACGGGAGTCGTGGCGCCAGGACGGCCAGTTATGTGACAATTGTCTGGCAAACGGCTACCACATCCAGAATGGCGTCATCTGGCGACGAGCGTAAAACCCAGCACGGAAATCGGCATCGGTACCAGGGATTAGTGTTGTTCGAACACGCCATTTAATTACTAGATTCCTTGCTTTTTCACGGCATCCAAATGCATACAATCAAGTCCTATTGGAAAAAGCTTCGGCTAATTTTGAGTTGGGACCTGCGGAAGCTCCCGCCATCTAATACGAGGCAACAACGTACGAAGCGGACTCTCAACGAGTTCCAGTCACCTGAAGAATTTTGCATTTAAAAAGATCGGCTCTGTAAAGAGGTTAACCAGTGAGCGTTGCGTTTATTTATGAGTTGCACCGTTTGTAGCCGTATTTGGCATTATTGGCAACGTGTTCGTCAACTAATGCTGTGGGAGGAAGTACAAAAAAGATGTTAGACACCTGCCTGTGGGACGAATATGTCTAGAGAAAAAAGTCATGTAAGATTGTATATGACTGTTTACAGTGCTGGAGCTCCCAGCCTCATTAATAAAGAATATGTGAAATACGAGCTATACGAAATAGTCCGTTCTTGACTCGCGTCTAAGATGTGACGATGTGACAGTTGTGCTTCCCCGGGGATCTTACTCTTAGGCCTATTATGTGTAACTTATATCTCATATACTACCATGGCAATTGATGCTCACTACCCAACGCCGACCAGCAGCACATCATAATCCGAAAGGGACATGTAGAGCTGATGCTCAGCCATCCAAAACACGAACCCGAAAATTTAGTAAAAGAGATCCCTTCCCAGGTTACTGACACCCCATCGCTCAATAGCAGGATACTCTAGAACAATGCTACTCTGAGACCCGATGGCACGGTCCGGAGTTCCTCCCCTCCTGAGAGAAATTACGCCATCCACGTGGGGACAGTGCCATGTACGTACGTACAGAATGCGGTGCAACATACCACGACGCCGGGACTTGTCGCCAGGGAGTTCGTCCGGCGTTGAGAAGAGTCATTCCCCCCCCAATCCATTCAAGCTGTGGCGTCAATTCGGGTGGGCAGTAACGGGAAAAGCCAGCTCAGGGATCGCAACCCATCTACGGCGTCGCACTGCCGTGGGCCCCGATGAGACGCATTGCAGGAGATTGCTTGCATGCATGCAGGTAGCCTGGCGAACCCTCCTGTGCTGAAACCTCTGGTCTCGTTCAACGGTCTCGGCTCGTCACGTAGCAGGACTTGCGTTTGTGAACCCGAGGAATAGAAGCACCAGGAGAAGATGCCTAAAGTAGCCCTCGAAAAGGTCCACGTGCCTTGCGTAGTGTGAAACGGGATTGACGGAGTAAGAGGACTAATATGTCTTGAAGAGCCCGGTGCGCAGGGCTATGCTATGCTCATACGCTTTTGTTCACTTCTTTTACGTCAATCCTCCTTGATATCCCTTGACTAGTCATAATGAGGTACAACTCTTAACGCTTCTCAGGGTTCCATACGTGAACACGACGTTACAGCGGTAGACGCTGGACGACGTGTCACAACGTGGTAGACTGCGGAGAATTGTTTTTTGATCCGAGACATTCAACTGCCGTGGCTTTGCTTGCCGTTGAACCGCGGAACGGATTCCGCGAGGGAGAGAACGACAACAAGAAGTCAGGTCGTGTAGCATGTGCAGCCAAATAAATCGGATAAAATGCGAAAGTGCCTAACATCTCCCTAATGGGATGCTGTGCTCCAGCTACGTCAGATTTGGTACTGATGAGTCTACTTATTAATGATCTTCGCACCCTGGTCTCCTTACGCTTGATCCCTTTTCCTCGCCTCGTCTGCGTGACAATCGTTCAATCTGCGGCACTTGATTGATGTTGGATAAACAGAACATATTCAAGCGGGAGTAACAGCTGAAAGGGAGGGTTGAGTATGTATAACAACTTCTGTGTCTCGCTTTTCATATAGGACAGCGTTGCTGCGTGTAAGCGTCATAGAGCATAAAACGACAAGAAACGGATATTTGCTCATTAAGCCCAAGTCGGCCATCGCCTTCGACGGGTGTAACTATGTGTAAACAATCGGAGTTTGTCTAAGATTGATTGGTACCACAAGACATTCAAAAGCCGAAGTGCAAATTCTCTGCCCTGAAAACACAGTACCTCCTGCCTCATACCCATGTACCTTATCCCAACACGACAAGGAATAAATGCGTCATTTTGTCGTCGTGGTCCTATTAAAGCGAAATCCAGTTTGTCGGTTTCGGATTCACCCATCATCAGCTTACTCAGTATTCGTAGCGCCCTGAACAAGCCCGACGACGTTGTACCGGTTCGAGAAAAATGTGATCCAGTCGTTCAGCACGCCCTTCTCCTTATCGTCTAGGTCTCTCCACTCAGGTTGCACATCTTCGGGCTTCGTCGATGTCTTCGCCAGTGCACGCGAAGCGTCCTTACCCGCGAATACTGTTTATGTAAGTTAGCCAGTTGGACAATAGCGGATCCTCTATTGTTTAACAGCGGGATTGCGGGCCACGGTTTAGTTTTAGGTGAGACATATACCATGGCAAAAGGAAGTAATGCCTCTGGCAGAGCTGAGTGAAGATCATTCCGCGTATGGAGGACAGCGGGTGGTTGAATTTTTGTGACTCACCATGGTAAGAGCCTCCTTCTTGGTACATCTTATTTCCCGTAACATCGTATACTTTGCCCTGTATATGTGTTAGAGCATCTGTCGAGATGAATCACTTAGCCCCATGCTATCAGGGGCTTCCTCTTAGGACATGGCTAGCGATATGAGGGTAACGCATGTGGTTACTTGCCTTGATAGCTACGTAAGCTTTCCGTCCCTCAGTTCCTACATGAATCTCATCAGTGCCCGCTCGACTTGATTCAGGTAAAGTTTGCCAGGAAAAATACGGGTTTAAAATCTAGGCTGCAAGTAAATAGTATATCCAATAAAAGGTGAAACTCACCATCGGCTTGCGACAAATCCTCCAGAGTGATCGGGTCGTCTTTGGGAGGGTCGAGGTTTACAGGGACCTTCGGTTGGAACTTGCCAGCCATTGTGAGATAGGAGATGAATTTAAATTCTGACTGCGGAATGTTGGAAAGCTCTCAAGTGTCTCTAAATGCAACTTTAAGGTTATTCAATCAATTGTTGACTTGTTCATGGATCAATTCGTCATCTGTCTCAACTCGCACATGATAGTTAGGTCCAGTTGCGCATGCAGCTGGGGTTATGGGGTAAGATGCCGAGGCGATCTACCAGCTGCTAGATCACTTTGACAGCTAGTTGCCAATTGGCACCGCCATATCGTCATTGTTCAATTGACCTAACTAATTGATAGCTCCGAAGCTTGACAAGCTTCACGACATCGTCGCCTTTCACCTACAGCCATGCCTGTCTGATTGTGCTGTCCCATCTAACTACCCCTCCTAAAATTTACGCAATGTCTACGTGTCGGGCTGCTGCACAGCGGCCTCTCAAAGGCCTTTCCCAGATTCGGTGTCTACACCAAGCTCCGACAGCAAGATCCCAAACGTACATGTCTATGCGCTCAGCAAGCGCTAGACGCCATGAAGAAGATGCACTCGCGATCCTACAGTTCTTGCAAAAGCGGCGCCAATCGTCTTCGACTGATAAGAATGCGACCGAGCAGAAACCACCCATGCCGCCATCCAAACTTATACTCCGGGCTTTGCGCCAAGGCCTAAGCTTTCGGCCACTGTTGAGCGCATTCCGAGGCCAAAACCTGCGCAAACTCTTCCGACAGAGCCCCGAGGAACTTGTCCTTGCAATTTTGATGTATGAAACCCTCTGCTCTCTCTCGCATCGGGCGCTGTGCCGAAGCCGTGCTGACTCTATGGTCTCGTTTTGAAGTCTTTGCGGTTGCGCTGCTGTTGGTGTCTACCTCGTATATGCATATTTCAACTACTTTCAGTCCGAGCACTTCACCCGCTTCCCTCCTGAGATCGCGAAATCGTTGCGCCGCGCTTTGTACTACTCCAACATTGCGCCAGATCCAAAGTTGGCGCTCAAATACTACAAACTTGCGCTACAGCAATGCAAGGCGGCCGGGATAGATCCGTTCTCTAATGAGGTGATAGGTCTTAGAATCCGAATCGCAGAGTGGTTGGAGGGGATTGGAAATTTCAAAAACTCACTCGAGGTTCTGGAGGCCCTACTGCAGGATTGCAAGAAATGGGTTGAAGTAATGGAGAAGAGCGTCCAGGACGGGCTTGTTGATAAGTCAGGGAAATTGAAAGGCGCGACGACCGCACAGCCTAGCACTCCGAAGGAGGGGGGTCAATCTGATGAAGAAGTGGCTGAACCGGAAAACCTGTGGGCCAGGCGTAATCGAGTTTTGGGCAAGTCGGTGGGGATTAGTGTCAAACTCGGTGAGCTATACGCCGACGAGCATGTTCTCCAGGGCGACGCAGCTGGCGAGCATTTAGTCTGGGCAGTCGAGACTGTTCTAAAGGAGCTGCAGCGACGTCAAGTCGAGGGCGTAAAGGAGGGCGAGGGCGAATGGATGACCCCGGAACAAATCGGAGGGGCTTTGGAAGGTAAGCGGAACAAGACATATGCCTCGATTTTATCTGCATATTTATACTCTCATACTAAAATGGCCACCACTGACAAAAATTATAGCTTTGGGGAATCACTACGAGTCCGAATCCCAGCACTATCTTGCCGCGCCTTTATATCTACAAGCAGTGACGCTTTCGCCACCAAATAGTTGCCACACTGCTGTATTAAGTGAGTCTAAGTGAGTCTTTTATGTCAACCATATCACTGATGAGCTATTGTGTGCAGTGAATAATCTAGCTATTTCTCTTGTCCAACAGCCAGTTCATTCGCCGTTAGCAGCTCCAAGAGGCGAGAAACAGAGCCAACCGACTGTTCAAGCACCTACTCGGGCCACACTCTTAGCTAGTGCTCGTTCGTGGGCTTTACAAGCATTGGGCACGGCACAGAAAATCACCGGGGAAGGCAGAACTGAGGAATGCGACGAGGCCTGCGCCGTGGCCATGTGCAACCTTGGCGATATCGCTTCCATGGCTGGCGACGTAGAGGAAGCAAAGCGCAGGTTTCGTGAGAGTCTTGAGCTGAGCCAAAAGCTTTCCTTCGAACCCGGAATTACACAGGCCCAAGATGGCCTTAAACGCGTGTCAGCTACCCAACCATCAAAGGTCTAAGAACGAGACATTTTCCTAGAAGGATCAGCGGCAGTTGAGATTAATTGGTTTTTAACGCGCTCTCTGTGGTCTTGAACGTAACCGGCAACCCACCTCTACTCGATCTTTCGTTTTGGTCATAACTACGTACACAATAGTTCAGTGCACCGTCATATTCAGACCTAACGAATTTCATGATAGTGTATATAAGTACGTAAAATCAGAGTAAACCAACCCTTCAGCTTAATCTAACGGTAAAAAGATAGCAGCAGACATCCAATGTGCTAGGCCTATTTCCTTCTACAGCCAATTCTCTTGATCAGGCTTAACGTCAACTTCTATGCAGTCGACTTTGGTGTAAGACGATGCGAGTTCGGCGATCTCGTCTGTTGGGTAAGCAAGGGTTTCATGTGTGTATATCAACCGCTCTTTCAGGGTAAACATGCAGCTCAGACAGGACTATTTGCCTAATCAGGTAACCCGCATCCGTTTCGTCTGCACACACCGTTACGCCGACAGGTGTGCTGGGAGAGAGCTGCATGCATATGCCTTTTCTTTTCCTCATATTCTGATGCAATTATAAGCGAGGTAGGTAGGTAGGTATATGGACAGACGGTATTGAAGTATCCTGTGCAAATGGATCGTGTAAGTGGCCTAACAGAAAACGTAGGCTTACTATGTAGATTTCTTACTTCGTGAGTTGAAAGCCTGGAGCTATGCCTAAGCACTGTCGCCGCCACTACAACTGTCTTGCATACAAACTTAGCTAAATCATTGGCATTCACGGCTTTACGCGGGGCAAGTTTACGTTCATACTGCGCCCAGATTCATAGTGCTGCTGTTCATGGAGAGAACTAGAGTGTTATGAGCCAGTCGGGCTAGCTAGACGGCGTGTCACAGCCTGTCGTAGATTCGCAGCATTAGCACAGCCCTCGCGGCTCTAATTCGCTATGCATCACCCCATGCGATTGGAGTCATTGAGTATCTATGTTGTAATAAGGGCTAATTAACCAGAATGACTGGAACGAATGCGGGCACCAAGTGCAGCTGATGTCACGAATCCATTCTTCTGTGAGATGTGTTCTGGTTTATATTGGCGAGGATAACGACAATAGCGACTGTGTGCTAACAGGCTGGGCGTACGGTCCATCGTGATCACTTCCATCCTGAAAATGAAAGAAGCAGAACTATACACTACGCCGAACCAACTACTTGACCTATTGAATATTTCACGCACGTGTAAGGCCAGTGATCCACGAGACAAAGTATATGCACAACTAGGACTCGTTCTCGACCACCGTAGCCTAGGGTTAGTGGAAATCATAATTTTTCTGTAAGGGAACTCTATGTTAAAGTCGTCTTAATCTTGGCGTCACGGCATCGCTGGGCAAATTTTCTGTTCTGGGCTGGGACTGAACAACGTTCAATCGACATGTTGCCTTCCTGGGTACCTGACTGGAGCCACGATCTTCCAAAACTGTCAAGTCCGAACGAAACCTTTCAACTTGACCATAAGGCTTTTCCAAAACGACAAGAGAGATGGATCGCTAAAATTTACGGCCTTCGCTATGGGCTTTACGGGTGATTTAAAGATCTTTACGTTTCAAGCTTCCAATATTGAAGATTTGAATAAGTCATGATTTATTTTCTAAACTAACGGGGCTTGCGTCGTCGGAAGCCCAGGAAGACCATTACTCTCCCATGTACTTTTTGCAGCCGTCCGAGGAAAAGCTCAAAATCGATGGTAACCAGCTGACAATGTCTATGCGCCATATATCCAGTCTTTCGAGCCGTCACTACCTTGTTCGCGCTCACGAAATAGCAAGATTAGTTATGCTAACAACACTCAACGACGTTTGCGAGGTGTTAGAGCTATTGATACCGACCGATGGTGATGATAGACTGGAACAATCATGGGATGGGTCTATTCAACGGGGTGGGGTTCTGCCCATGGGATATCGTAGGGGGTTTGGTATGCTCGAGAGGGTTTCTGAAACAAGAAAAGGGCATCTTGATTTCCGAGATTGACCTCCCGGTTCTGAATTCCTTCTTGCTATCGAACATGATTCTCATTTCCTCGATGATGTGTGCTTGCTGTAGCGTAATATAATTGCACTCAATCTAAACTGACAAGACATGTGGAAAGGGGAGGGTATTGATTATAAACGGTAACTGGATCTTAATGAAGCAATATGGAAGCTAGAGATTGTACTCGTGGAGATATATTGAAGTAAAGATCATTTAAGAGACTCCAGATCTTGGATTTCAGTTATTTCTTTCAAAATCGTAGTTTGCTCCTATGAATGTTAGTATACATCACAAGGAACGCAATTGTAATAAGGAGTATTTCAGAATCCTTTGCGCAACAATAAATGTCTTTGGCCTACCTAAAATACAGAGTTCTTGACAACGGGAGGGATAGGCTTAACCTTTACGCTTTCAGGGTTGGGTAAATGGGACTTGGAAAGATAAGAAGCTATTTCAACAAATAGGACGCAAATCAAATCATTAGAACAATATAAACATCAATCAAAGGTAAAGGCGAAGAGCTTAGGTACGTAAATGTGTTGTTTCTCGCAGGTTTCTATATAACCCTTTTGTTTTTTACCACATAGGGACCTTTATTGGTTGATCTTTAGATATAGTCACTCGCGGTACTTTCGAGACAATAAGAAGAGCACATCTCGTTTCTTCGCAATCTTTCTGTCCCTCGATAATGCAGGCCATGGTACCTATTATATCGTGGCTATACAATGTCCATTAAAGCAATGCACGTAGGGTCTTTAAACCACCCCAACTTTAGAGTAACCCTACAACGTTAGGCTGCACCGCATCTCTCGTGAGGTATGGGTGCTGTATGCTGTAGACATTCCCCCACACCCTCTTTTCTTTTTTCTTCTTTTTGGCTTTTTTAAAAAGGAGAAAAAAAAACCCTCTTGGTATTAATTCTGTTCCACCCAAGTTTTGTATTTAGAAGGTGTATGTAGAAATGCGGGTATCCAAGGACCGGCGCCGCAGTAGTGCGTAGACGGTGTGCTCAGTGATTCGTATATGAAATGTCGGGAGAGATAAAATGGATCCTGAACAATCGTGTCGTTCGAACTACGCAACATCCCGCTCATCAAGATCAGCCGCGCGGTAGAGCGGGAAGGAAGTCCGCTAAACATGGGATCGGGTTCCAACTCCTGAGCGAGACCGGATAGAGTAATGATCGTATGTACGGAGCGGGGGCCCATGCTATCCTTACCACTAGCTTGCATATATGTGGGCTCTTTCCTGCAGTTAAGTGGTTCTATAGGCCTATAGGGGCCCACAACGACCTGCAATCTACAACATACTTCGACACTTTTTATGAGGTTGTGAGGCACAAGCGCTACTACGTTTTTGACTTATAGCTCATTAACCCGCCTCCCTAACACCTTTGAATCGTTCGATACCTACTTGCTTTGTTATTTGTTTCTTGTAGCAATAAGCTGGTATAAGCTAGCTTACGAGGTTTTGGCATACTAAAGCGTACTAAACAACTCGCTAAGTTATCGGCTTCGATGCGTAGACCAGGTACCCCTTTTGGTTCGCTTCACGCAAATACAAGCACTAAGTAGATACTACTACCCATATGCCCTGAAGTGTATTGTAGATTGTGTATTGAGCTGATATTTTGGCTCACCCCACTGATAATCCAGTGTAGTGTAGGGCCCGCGTCTTACATACCTATGCATTGCATTATGGGGACTAACCAACCCAGCGTGCTACTTATGACTGGACTATGCTGACTTCTTTGTCAGCTATAGGACTGTTTGCTTCTGCAGTAACTTGCTAACAAGGCGTTCGATCTTGAAATTTTATGCCTGTTTGTTCTAACGCTCACGGGATCTCATTCCCGAAACTATACCCCGACGGGTATAGCAGCGGAAAGTCGTTGTTTCCGCTCATTTCAATCGCCTTGAATTTGCGCTGGACTTGGGGAGAGTTTTTGAAGTGTAGTGATACTAGCCTGTCACGATCTAGTCACAAGTCATTTGGTATAGCGTTGAGTTGCGAGCTTCAGGATAGATACTCCTTGTTCGCTCAATCCGGAGCTCTACTCTGGCGCTGGACAAAATACCGCAAGAGAGCGCTGATGAAGAGGATTATACGAGACTCCTAATCAAAATGCAAGCTTGTCACCAAGAACAACCTATCGTGGTGAAGCTGAGATCACACTACAGAAGGATTCGATTTCACCTTATCTGCTATCAGGTAGATGCATGCCTAGATAACTTAAAATAACTTTTGGGGGAAAGCACCGAATTGGTTATAGCGCTACGACAACTTTAACACATCTATTATCTACCAGCTTAACGGCTCCACGGCTGGGGCTCCCTCAGGGATCTATACCCATTCTGGCGGGCATGCAGGGCTTTCGATTTCAGCATGTCGCTTTACAAGTATATGTAGTTATAGCCGGGCCCCGATTCGAGAAGTGTTTCATAGCTTGTAAGAATGAGTTGCTGTGACCAATAGGAAGATTGAACTATAATTACAATAGTCTCTCTTTTATGTCGCAACACGGACCATCGTAGTACTTAGGTAACAATGAGTAAGCCTAGCAACGACATGTTAGATGAACTCAAGAGTTTTATCGATAAAGTCGTGAGGTAAGTATACCTTATACCTTAAATGATGACGACGACCTTCGTGGAGAGTTTGTTCCGGTGGGGTGCACAAACTGCATGCAGTATACGTTGTAAACGGAAAATAACCATCGCCGCGAGTCCATCAAGAAAAGAGAAAGAACAACAAATAGACCACCAACCCCCTTATATTTTATCTAAAAAGTTTCGAGTGCATTTATACAAGAGTTAACATCTTAATATTTACTTTGCTCGTATTTGAAGCTATACATAATGACAGAACCTAAATGTATAGGTCACCGATTAATTAGGTTAGATGCTCCTGGGATACACCCTGCGTATTATATGAAGGGAGCCCCAAGGCAGTAATATGGAATGCCGACAAAACAGGGATAGCACTTCGTCTCTTGCTGCCCTGACAGATTTGAAAGCTGTCAATTAGGCTTTCAGTACGCTTTATGGTTAAGTTTAACTTCCTGCAGATCTCCGGCGATGAAACCGGTGCTTTTTCCTTGAACCGGATCAGAGAAAACTTGGGCACGCATGAATGGAATCAATCCTGAAAAGTCAGTTGGAGGCAGTGATGGATAGGCCAATTAAACATACCGAACTTATCCTCCGCTATCACAATTCAAACTGCCTTTGGTGAGGCAGATGATCACGTTGATCACGTTTTGCGGCCCAACGATGCAATGCCGCCTTTAAAAGTTATGTTGAAAGATGCCAAATTGTAACGAATATCTTGGTCAGTGTCGTGGTCTCAACCGTGGGCATGTTTTAACGGTTGCGGATATTCAGACACCACCTCTGGCAGTGTATCGTATAGTGCTGCATTTCTCCCGTGACAGTATAGCCGGGAACTACCGCCATACTGCAAAGTTGAACATATTTATTTACATGTCGATAGCAAGTTAGAAGTTGTGTCATTAGATGCTTTGTGAAAATTGCGTCTGTGAACCCCCGTAATTAAGTTGCCAGTCACATTAACAGACCGACGAGAGGGCAGGAAGGCGGGAGGCATACAAATACTTTCCAGGAGGTATACTACGTGCGGGCTGAAAAGCCCCTTCTAAAATTCAACGCTTTACTGGAACCTCTATCATCAATGCTATCACTTTGCATATCTCCATCTATCTCATGCGAGGGAGAGACATGTTGGTTTTCATACCAGCGAACAATTTACATTTATGATCTGCAACATGTTGTGTGTTCTTTCTTGAGCATGTATACAACGTTGGTTGCATAATTCTCCAACTATTACACAGGACGATGCACTACTCCTAGTGGCCACGTATGTATAGTGAACAGCGGGCGGAACATCCGCTGCGGGCAATATTCCGCGAGATCCAAGCCTGCCACGGTCGATGGCACAACAGTAATTGTACTCTATTTTCAATGTTAGTTGTCGTAAGTCTATTTCAGCATTTTAACATTTCTAGCTGAACTAATCGGGCCGGAAATAATAGGAGACGAACCCTATCGTAGGGCTGAAGGCAATTCTTTTTTACTCACGCTATATTCTCATATGTTCCTTCCATTCCAAATAAGACCTACTATTAGCGGTGAATCTTAGCTCAGCACGTTATATTGAGTGGAGTGATAAGGCTCGATCGAACAATCAAGCTGGTTGGCGGTGAAGTGTGGTACTCCATTGATGTTGATGTCGCACGTGGCACGTGGTACCAGGAGTTGAAGAGACAGCAACTGTGAAAATGACCTCATCTTCACTTCCCCATAACTTACTTTGTGGGGCACGAGTCAAACTCGTAGTATATAGACCCCGTGCCAAGAGATTTGTTTATGGTTGTGTGTTGTAAGGCAAAGTGGATATGAATGTTAAAGTGATGGAGGCAATCGAAATGCAACCACCGTGAGGAGCACCCTTATCAACACTGTCCCTCAGATCTACCTTATTTAAATTATCAGTTCTAGCAGGAAAAACCCGTAATTTTGGAGGTAATACCTAACTCCGGGTAGGGTTGTAACAGACTTACCTAATACTTTGTACACTAGGTGTTCTTCGTACCTACTTTCAACTACGTATACATAGCAATTATTTACTCTTGTACATTGCCTTCAGCTCAGCTCAGAATTAACAGAATATGCGTAAAATCCCCACAACTTCCTAGAGTTGACTGTATAAGTCAGCTACGGGCAGTGTCTAAACTAGCGTTCCTAAGATTCAAACCAACTCCTACTAACTGTCCCCTTCCCAACCAATGTTTGCTGGGCGTTCGGCGCCGAGGCTGGGCAAGGATGTAAGTAAGCTGTATATCTACTATGTATCTATAGACTCTCGTACAGGGGTAGGATACTTACCCCACCTCAGATCCCCGTTAACTATTAAATAGTCCCCCCCGGTTCACAAGCAAAAGCATCTACATACCTAGATGGAGGTGCGCAGCCTAGAAAATGACATTGTCGTATATCAGAAACAACCTTATCTAAGATCACCATCCTTTGGCACTTCGTCGAATGGCATCAGATAAGAACAAGCAGGCAAGTGTAATGCGTCGGTTGATGTTCTGGATCAAAAGAAAGCTGCAGGGTGGAACTGTAAGTATCGGTAATGTCCACAAGCGGGTATAAGGTACAGTACTATATAGAGTTAGCATACGTCAACCACACCGCCGCCGCATATCCGCCTTTATGACCCTTGTCCCTGCACCACTAGCAAGTCTGCTAGGGTGATCTAATAGTAGCAGAGGATCCACAAGGATGCACGTAGTGCCATGGAAGAAACTGCATTGCTACGGTGAAAATTGGACCGTACAGGTATCTGCGGAGAACTACTCTTGCATATTTCAGTCAAGGATTGATGCATTAAACCCTAAACCGCCTGTTCTATTCCAAGGTTGATTGATAGGGGAGCGAAGGTGGGGGAGGATATAATGTAATGCAAGTCGACTGCATCCAGGCGAGCTGACGGGTGTTCCTTTGAGTTCTTGATAGGATCCGTTATAATACAAATTCAAACTCTTTGGCATCATTGCCAACAACCGACGAGTTTACTGTGGCCTATATTTCTTTCTTGAGATGTACTCGACTGACATACTGGATGAATTCGCCTCTCCTGAGGACCTGTCCTCGAGTGCATTTGACTACGATCCCGATATCTGTAGCTTCGATTCACTCGATCTTGGTATCGAAGACATTCAGGAGACCTTATTAGTAAGCCCTGGTTATTGATGAAAGACGCCATTTTAGCACCTAACGGCAACTTCATAGCATGAGCTTCCTTTCTCGCCCGAGTATCCAAGTCCTGAGCACAGCCCCCCTCAAACAGGAGGGGCTCCCGATAACAAACATGGATCGCAAGAATCAGCCCCAAAGCCAAAACGAAAACGAGAAAATAGGTACAAAAACGCGCCTCCGTCGGTTCTATCTGTAAGAAAGCCTACGCGGGGACTTGTGATGGCAAGCCAATAAGTGACTAATATAGTACCTCTCTCACAGCGGCGGCGAGCCCAAAATAGAGCATCACAACGTGCTGTAAGTGAATTAATTATTGTTTTAGCATTTTATAAAAAGACACCCTTCCTAGACGCAAGCCGTGTGCCAGTGTTATTCTCCACTTCTGCAGCGCTCACAGAACACACTTAAATCAATGTTTAGCTAATTTCGGTCGTTATAGTACCGGGAACGGAAAGATCAGCGTATTAAAGACCTCGAGGGTATCATCAACGATTTAGAAAGGAAAAATGAAGTGCTCACCAAAGCTTACGAAAATCTGAAGGCAGAATATTGGAAGCTTAAGGCGCAAAATGACGCGGGAAACCTACAACCAAGTATCTCGTGGGATCCTTCGTTACCGCAACTGGGAGACGGGATGCTCTATTACGGCGACCCAACAATTAACATGAGGAACTACCAGATATAATCGGACATCGGGTATTGCACATGACCAGCACGCGGACGTATTGGGGACAGAATTTATTATCCAGGCTATAACCTTTATCATGATATACGATCTAGACCAACAGTGGGGGAGGTAGAACACAGTAGGAAGGCTATTAGACAACGGCGGATTTGTGAGATAATCACAAGGGGTCATGGATTTTTTGGCACGAGAAATCCGGCGTTACTGAGAATCGTTGACGATGGAGGAAAATCTAAAGGGCAAGCTACACGGATTATATTTCATTTCTGGCGACAATGGAGCCATGACCACAAATCGCGTTAGGAACTTTCTTCATTGATGGACATGCTCCATATACCTCATCTTTCTTTTCAGTATTATGGATAATCCGATGAGTTTATTAGCATGGTCTAAACAAGATTGTAAAGCGCTATGTTGAGATAAGTGCGTATTTGCTACGATCGTGCTCAAGAATTACTAAATCTCACACTTAATAATGTAAATAGAACGTAAGCATTCCTGAAAATATCCCCGCCCCAGTTCCCCAGCCAAGTAGTCATAATCTATGTTCTCAACACGTGTTATTGTGAAAAGGCATTCAAGATGTTTCCTTGGCTAGGCTGGTCTACAAATAGACAACGCTTAGCAGCGTTGCTTCGACTTTCAAGAAATAGATGACAACGAAAAAAAACTAGACTATCAAGGGATGGGCTACTTGTCGTCGCTAAGGCTTGAATGTAAAATCTTACTATAGTGCGGCTGGTGATATAATCGTAGAATTGTTGTCACGTAAGTCTACGGCATTACCCCCAGTAATCAGATAAACCGGACACGGGCCCTTGACCTGGACACATGTATACTGACAATGCCTCCTCTCAAACAGCAATTTATCTATTCCGTCATGACGTTCAGTTGACTCAGTTCCCCAATAATGCATCCTCCAAAATCATTGCCGCACCCTTCTCGCCAATCGCATATACTGTAGCTTGCAGGTGTGCACTGATTTGCAATGGCATCACGCTCGCGTCAACCACCCGCAACCTCTTAGTCCCATAAACTCGGAGCTTGTGGTCTACAACTCCGCCTCCGACCGAGCCCATGCCCTTGTGTCCGCCCATGGCACACGTCCCCACGGGGTGCCAGTCGGTGATTGTCGTACGTGTCAGCCAATCTCGCCAGAAGGACTCGTCTTCATCATCGGGCGACGACTGAGGAGGGAAGACACGCCGGCGAATAATACCAGCTAGGGGGAAGGTTTGCGAGATACGGTACGCCGCAAAGCGCGCAGCATGGATCATTACCGAGAGATCTATAGAGCCGCCGTGGACGCCGCTGTAATACTGAGGGTCGATCATGGGCTTGTTGCTAGCATCTCCTGAGGCAATGTGAATGGAACCCCGCGAGAAAGGATATTGTAGGATCTGGAGGCAGGTTGCATACTTCTTGTCAGGTGAGGGCGCGGGTTTGAAATAAGGGTTCCAGTTGCCAAGATCGAAGATAAATTCGATTTGGCCCAGTTTAGCTGAGGAAGAAGGGTCTAGGCGACGCTGTCGTATACTCTGTCTTGGGTCGAATGCGGGATTTGTAGAGCTGATGGCCTCTACAACGGCATGCAGCTCGTCGCAAGACATGATGTAAGAGAAAGGGAGATAGCAAATTGAGTTGGGCAAAATTGTCAGCGGTCCTGTGTGTGAAGAATTGAACTGCTGCCGGGCCAAGTCTGCTTTGGATTTGTCTTCCTTAAGGTCGTCTGGGCTTGTAAACCTTGGGTCTACTTCGAAGATCATGGCGGCCACTTACATTGTCAGCGGAATTACACCCCTCCTTTGAGGTGAGAACACTTACTAATGTGATCCTGCAAGTTCTCGCCAACATTTGGATTGCGGACTTTGACGGAAATTCCCGCCTTCGATAGGATATCCGGGTCGCCGATTCCAGATAATTCAAGCAACTGGGGAGATTGTACACTACCAGCTGAGACGATGACTTCGCGAGAGGCAGATACAGAGAATGACAGACCATCTCGCTGGAATCGAACACCTTTCGCGGCATACTCTCCATCGTCTTGTTCGAGGATGATTTTGGTGACATGAGCCTCCGTCAGAAGGAGAAGATTAGGCCGTGAAGCATTGGGTACGTAATATGCTGTAGTCGAATAAGACCTTGTCCCTGTTGTAGGGTCGACAGAACCAAGATTCGTCCATGCGCCCATATTTGAGCCGGAAAGATGTGCTTTGTTCGTCTGAATCCCAAGATTTTTCATCGTCTCATGCCACAGTACGTGCGAAGCCGAATATTCAGAGGCATAGTGTATCTGGACTGGACCAGACTTGCCTAAAGCCTGATCGTCATAGTACAGAGAATTGATCTTCTGATTTTGTTCATCAGGGACATGGAAAGATTCAGACTTCTTGAAATATGGCCTATCATCGCGTTTAACGTCAGCACGAAGTACAAGTAAGTCAACACGCCGCAATCCTTACCTACAACAGGTCGTCCCAACCCCAGCCCTCATTCCCCAGATCTCTCCACGCATCATAATCATCACGGCTTGCTCGATTCCACGTCATGAAGTTTAGCGCACTCGTTCCGCCGAGAACCTTCCCTCTAGGCCAAGCCAGTGTGCGCCCACCGAGACACCGCTGTGGGACAGTCTCGAAGTTCCAGTCATAATCCGTACCTAATGCCTGACCATAGAGCCCGGGAACGTCGATGGCTTCGATGCCGACGGCCACTGGACCAGCTTCGAGAACACCAACGGTCAGAGCGGGGTTTTCTGACAGACGGGCAGCGACAACGAGGCCTGCAGTTCCTCCACCGACAATGAGATAGTCAAACTTGCAGGCTAAGAAATCCGCAGTACTCGTAAGAGGGATTCGAGAACTTCCAGAAGCCATTGAGGGTTATGTTGTCTGTGTCGTACCTTGTAGAACCCAGTTCTTGTTTCCGCTGGTGTTACGATCACGCGATTCCTGCTACCTTTAGCTACCTAAACAAAGGGACCGTCTGTACATAAATCCAGTTCCTTGCAGTAGTAGTTAGAGCTCTTCGCGCGACAACAGGTGTATGGATTTCGCCCTTACCTTTGCAGTAAGTAACATGTATCCTAAGAGGTCGTGACAGCTGGGGAGATAGATCTACCTCCTGCATGTTGCTTATTAGTGACTTTTCGTGCATTTACCGCCACCAATCAAGACACAGATTCCCCGCAACCAATCTACCGGTAGGTCACTTGCGCATAGTTGTCTTTGCTATACCTTCATTTTTAGCGAATGATTACTTGTCGGAGAAAAAAAGAAGAAAAGAATTTATAGGTAAAATCCCTTTTTGAATAGTTAAACTTTTTGTAAAAAAAAATTATAATACGTATGTGATTTGCGAAGCCTTTTTATAATTATAAGATTTTAAAAACTATAGTTACATTAATACGCCGTACTAACGGTAGAATAATGCTACTTTGTTCTTGTGTTCTGTAGGGGAATTCACTGTTTGTATCTAAGATAGATTAAGATAGGTTTTAGTTTTCGTCTCGTGAGCGGTAAATGTTTTGAACCGATAAAGATGACTTTCTTGATAGTCTAAGTATACTCCAGATCTCCTTCTACCAAGGCCACAATACTAGAGTACACGCCTTCATGTAATTTCTCATTATCCAAGTTCAGGCCACCATTGTGAAAATCACTATCGACACAACGCCTAATAGCAGTCGCATAATTGGAACTCCCCATTCTGACATCTTGGAACCTCTTGACTGTCATGTAGTCTTGGAGAGGTTTGATATGGGCAAGAGACTCTTCTTGTGGCATACGTAATAGATTGATCGGTTTACCTTCAATCAGTTCTATTAAAAGCGCGCCCAAAGTTGCCAAGACTGGATTTCGAGGGAATATGCGTCTTGGCACACATTCTGCATGGCCAAACTCTTGGTTGGTAGGCTCTTCATCACGAAAGGCTGATCGTAGAAGGGAAAACCTTTTTGCTGAATGAAGAATACGTCCTGGCTGCTTATTGTTCCTGAAGGCTGTAAAATACTCGAAGAGATGATTACCGCGAGGTGTAAGCGGTCTAAGTAGGTTAGGTATATCGATGTGTCTTTTTGCTCGAGGATCTGCTTCATAGAGACAACAGACCAACAGCGCGTATCTTCAGTGTTTGAAGTTGGTATAGGATGTAACGTGAATTTCCTGGTGAGCGGTCAATGACCATCCCGTATGTACTGACTTGCGCTTGTTTCTATGCCCGTTTGAGCTTTTCACAAATATTCGTTATTGCGTCTAAATTGTATATTCCAACGCTTGCGACGCCAATCGATAATGTTCAAATCGAGGTTTGTATGTCCGCAATCTAGGAAACAAATTGCGTTCGTGTCATGATGATTTTTGAAGTGTTTGATCAGCTAGCGAAGCTTACAGACTTTTTAGACTTTCCCTTGCACTGAATTTATAAGCTCTTGGTTTCAAGAATATATTTATCATCTGTGGGTAATAATTTCGGCTTGACCAGTATCTCCCCCCACTCCTTTTTTGAAGTCCCTCGGTCACTCCGGCGGAAAGACGGGAGAGAGCAAGTTGGAGGAAGGTCAGATTGCTCATGGACACGTCGCTTCTCCAGCTTCAGACTAATGTCGTGACTGCAGAGACAATCGAGACTAGACTTTAAAGCATGATAAAGACTCTTCGACATGGTGCGAGAAATCTTGAAGAGTTTCCTTTGAGAACGAACTTTCAGCGCTGGTTCTAGCTCTATGTCGTGATCGGTCAGGTTCCCCAAACTGGCAACAACTTCTCTGATGATCAAGATGAGATCAGCATATTGATTACGGCTTAACGTAAACATCGTTCGTTTCAGTGCTGAGGCCTTCTTCCCGCTCTGGTTCTCGATACGGTCTTTCATCTCGTCAACCGCCTTCTTAATATCGGCGATGATGTCCCCAAGCAATCCGTGGCCTTCCCATAACCTCGATTGAATCTTCTTCTAGGTTTTCTCTTTCCTCAAAAGATTTCCTAGTGGATCTTGAATCATGGCTTGTTTAAAAAAAACTAAACTGATCTGTAGATAGCACTAACTATAAGCTTTATATTGATATCTTTTAACTAGACAAGGATTTCAAGATCTATTTAACCTCTCCTTAAACTCTACACATTCATAAAATAGCCACTGATGTTCTGGACTGATAAAGACACACATCTTCATAATACGTACCTATGTCCTACATAATTCTAGCTTAAACAGATCAGATTATTGATTCAAGGTCTCATAGCTTTTAGCTTATGTCAAGCTGATATCAAAGCGAAAGAACCAGAAGCTGTTGATATCCGCGGCGTGAGGCATGGCCACAAAACGGGAAGAAATAGTACGATTCCGTATGGAACTGGTAAGATACGGTTGCATCGCACGGACCACCGCAACTTATCCTCACGATAACTACTTCAATTACTTCACGGCGTGCACAACATTGGCTCTACAACAACTCAGTCATGTATCCGAGATTCATGCCGTTATACCCTATTCATCTATATTTTACACTGCCTTCTTCGGTCCATTACTTCATAATGCAGACAGTCACGTTATTCAATATATTATCTCCTGCGGAGTTAAATTAAGCTGTTATCGGCGTTTAGCAACCTCCACTGAATCCCCGAAATACCCCATTATCCATGACTGTTATATAAAGTGTAAAATGTTCTCTTCTGCTGACTCTCCGCAGAAATTGTCTCAATCTCTTTGGTATAGCTGCCCTTTAGATTTATATCATGGCAGACTACGCGCTTCCTCTATCGGGTAAAGTCGCCGTCGTGACAGGCGGCTCAAGAAGTATCGGCGAGGCCATAGCAATAGAGCTCGCAAAGAGGGGTGCAACGGTAAGACATAAAATATCCACTACCCAGTATCTTGAGGGTGTAAGAATAACATGGGCGTATCAGGTTTCCACTAATAGATAAATTCAGGTCGTCATCACCTATGTCTCAGCTAAAAGCGAGACGCGGGTAAAAGATATCTGTGCAAAAATAGAAGCGCTGCCTCACAAGCCCTCAGCGTATTTCATCCAGGCAGACCTCAGCACCCTCTCTGCGCCAGAGAAAGTGAAATCGTCCCTTCTAGCGTGGCGCGGTAAGGACCTGTCAATTGACATCATCGTGAATAATGCAGGGGTGGAAAGGGTCAAGGGTCTGGGAGAGATCAGCTTGGACGATTACGACGCCGTATTTAACCTAAACGTCCGGGGCGTGATATTACTAACTCAAGCACTCCTACCATACCTCAACAAGAACGGACGCATTATCAACATCGGGTCGGTAGGCGGTAGGAGCGCATTCAAGGATCTGAGCTTGTATTGCGCATCTAAGGCAGCCCTAGAAGGGCTGACCCGGTCTTGGGCGGCGGAGCTAGGCGGGAATGGCACGACAGTCAATTGTGTTGCCCCTGGCCCCGTGGCGAGCGAGCTACTTGATAATATCCCTAAAGATATCGTTGAGAGGCAGAAAGCTACTACGCCCCTTGGGAACCGATTAGGCACTGCTGAGGAGATTGCGAGTGTTGTCGCTGGTCTGGCTGGAAAGGACGGTGCTTGGATTACAGGACAAGTCATTAGTGCGAGCGGAGTGAGTGTGACTAATCTCCAAGTGTCGTAACTGAATTAGATTCTAACAACGGACTTTTAGGGTTGGGCGGTGTATTAAATCGTTGTCAGATACTAAGTACACAGGAGGCTAGTAGGGTCTTTTGAGTGGGAATACTGTAGATATTTGGCTATATAAAGGTTTGCGGCTCCCCCAATTAGTTGGGAGAGACTTAGGAATCAATAAAATTGAGTCTTAAACCCTACCTGCGACCTCGCTGCAACCTACTAGAAGTTTAACTCCTCTAGATATAACCAATATCCTGACAATTGCCTAATAACACATGACGCTCGCTCGCCGGCGGGTAATGAAGAAAGAAAATGGTCATTGTATTGTTGCCGTTCCCACAAGCTGCGAAATATTCTACGCTGCAATCCGGGGAAATGGTGACAGGTCTTGTTTTTGCAACGTATTGCCCGCTGGGTTCGGAAAGGCATTGTTCCAATAGGTCAACTAAGCTTGTTCTAGCTCGGCATCTCGAGATCCAATTTCCGCGTATAAGCCGACTCCATCTGGCGGCAAACCGGGGGATATTCTTGGCGCATATTAGCACGAAACTTGTGCCATTATTTATCTTGATAAGGCTACCCTTCAGGGTACTAGTTCACGGCTACCATAAGATGTAGAACTAGTAGATTCTGTGTATATAAGTGACTGAATCCCCCTTGATTTTGGGTGGTTCAAGAATCAATTGATCATTCTATTGAGCCCTAACTACCTTCCTGGGTGCAAACAGGTCTCTCTATTCACTCCGGGCATTTACCTCTGACACTACCTCCTAAGTATTTTGGGGCATGGAGAGACTAAAGGCTAGGAGGCCTAGGCCTATCGACCTCACGTTAAGCTATCTCGCGACGCTATTTTTGGGCTGGTTGATGATGGTAAGCCTACGGTCCTATTGACTGCGACTATAGACTATAACAAAAGCCATTTCTGTCTCCTGCATTTTATCCTGCAAAACCATAGGTTACTTCAGTGCTGGCAGGTAAGTAGGTAACTTAGATGAACGAAATGCCGCTCTCGTCATCCACAATCAGACTTGTGTAAGTATATCGTTTCAAGTCCCCATAGCAATAGGTATCACCCAACAAAATAGGAAACTATCTACACACGCTGTACAAGAAATAAGTACTCAGGGCAATAAAGGGGTTTGGGGGTTGAAAGTGCATGAACATAGTATCTACACATTTATTTTTCAATATCACCACGTAGCTATCTATTGAGATTTCAACATTGATTTTCTGCAAATTGCTCGAATGCTTCGTATTACGTGATCGCAAGATTCCCCATCGAAAGTATCCATAATTGTCAGCCTAGGGCTCAAGGGTATGTGGGTTACCCGGGTCCCGAGGAACCCGACGCCGTTTCAATAGTTGAACTAATTAAAACAAATTGAAGAAAAATATGAAGGAAAGGAAAACGTAGAGTATTAGGGAGTCATCACCCCATTACTGATCTGGCGGCTTTGAAAATCCGATACTCAAGACATATCAATTGTAGAAATGCTAGTATTGTAGTTGAAGCCTGCTGTCGTCTAATGTACAAGATCTAACGACGTCGGAAGAGGTTGCTATTGTCCTACTCCCATATGGTTGCCTAAAAGTCTGGCTGGAAGAACAAGGCGACGCATCGCGTCGACAACTTCTTCCAGGGGTCCATCGCGAGGTCATATCTTGCGACGGACCAGTGCTTCGGTATCGTATATCTATTCAGAAGGATGAGTTGGTCGGTTTCGTTTATGCATAACTCACGTAATTCCATGCGGGCACTGCTAAAGAAATGTCAGTAATCAGGTCAGAATAAGCTTTTGTTTAGAATGGATTCGACAAGGTACCCCAGTCCAAGTCAAAATTACGTGGGCCCTGACCTTCGTCGTGGTTTCGAGACGCGCAGGATTGGCTAGTATGAGATGCTCTACACTACGTAAGAATGTTCAATGTGAGGCAGCCCAGAAATGACCCCCTGCTGAGCGCAGGCTGGCGCTGTAAATCTCCGAAAGGCCTGAGCAACCTAGATCCCGGCCTAAAGGTCGTCTAGTCCAAAGGGGCACTTTTTGCAGGGGTGCCGCTCCTAGCAATATTTAATAGATCTTCACCCACGGTGCACATCCTCAGATCTGCTCCCATTTTGTGTATTAGTTTCCTCATCACTTTTCGAACTTAAGACAATATTTAAAAGCTATTCATTAATAATCGTGTGGTCTTTTCCTATTTCTCTTCACCATGCTACTATCTGGGCTTCGCGATGGCAGGAGGACCCAAGATCAAAACTCCAATTCTGCGGCACCTGGAGGCCCCCGAGGAACCCTTGTGCGAGGGATAGCCGCGGGAATTGGACTTGCTGCCGAGGCATATCACCATCATAAAGAGAAGAACGCACAGAAAGCAACGGAGAACGCGAGCTCTCCTTCACTTGCGTCACAGCCAGCAACCTTATCCCAACAGGTGGATGAAGCGGCATGGCAGCTGGATGATGCTCAACAGCAAGCCATTGAGGACGGGCTAGTACCATCGTATGCTACTAATGAGACACAGCCCTCGGAGCTGGCAGGAACATTCTTGCAGCGACACTCCCTACCTCCTCCCCTAGGATCAGAAACCCAGCAACTTCGTTTACCTGTCGTCATCACCCAGAAGCGACCAGGCAAGCGGACCAGAGGTTTCATGAGGGCATATGCACCCGTTCTTGATGACGTTGGAGTTAACGAGGCAACCTTCCTCGAGTTCATCGATGATCTAAACAAGGCCGTCCAACCAAGCCCATGGATCCAGGCCATAAACTTAGCTTCATTAGCGGGAATGGCGGTACCAGAACCGTTTACGGTACTCATTTCTATTGCTATTCAGCAAGCAGCCAATGCTGCTAGTGCAGCCCATAGCCGGTTCAAGACAAACCATTTTCTCAACCAGGTCAACAAATCGTTCTTTATGCCAAGAGGGCTCATTGCACTCATCATGACCTGGAAGCCAAGTCAGGCTGGCGAGATGTTGACAAACGTCAATTTGGACATAGAGCCAGCAATCGCAAAAGCAGCGAACGAAAGCGAGCAGAGCTCGCTGCGGAAAAAGTTCGCTCAGTCGAGCGGAGCCACACCCTTCGAGTGGCCTGAGACTGCGCCATTGGTGTTTCCCGGGCTGGATAGTATAGCGGCCATGGACACGGTAAAGAAACAGAATGCCTTGAAACGTACTGGTTCGTTCGTTCAGGGGTATATGGACGCGAGAAGCCGAGCTAAATGGGCTGGCCAAAACCCAGATAGTAAATTGGCTAGCGTTGGCGCGAAGGAGAAATTCCACTCCAGATACTCCGATCCCAACCATCCAGCAAGCAGCGGCGACATTATAGCCCTGTTAACTGGAGGGAATCTCCAAAGCTTCTCTGCCCGTGGTCGCAGTCGTCCCCTTCCACGCCGGATCGATAGTGGACGAAAAGGGCCTGGCGGGCTGATTGTTGGCGATGGAGGTCTCGTTGGAATGGGCGTTAATGCTGTGAAGAAGGTTTTTGAAAAGGTTATTGCAAACTTTTAACGCAGCCGTCGTCTCAGAAAACTTGCTAACTTCAACACAGGATATACTCTATCTAATGATTGTTCAGCTCCCAACGCCGGAACAGATAGCAGAAGCTTCCGTTTTTGTACCTGCGGCTGAAATGCCATCTACCGAGCTATAACCTATAGCATCTGATAGAATGTTGCCATCGGTCTTCGATAAGAGTAAAGGTGTGGTATAGGAGACTCCGTAAAGAGGCGGTATAGTGAAATTATCATTTGATGAGTGTTTCCGGCTCCAGTTGTTAGGGATGGAGATTTTATATAGTAATTCCCTGCTCAAGGCAGATATCCATCTTCATTAATCATCAAAAGTGTTCAGACAATCGTTTCTACTCCTTGAGAGACCATGACACTTGTCCGTCCAGTATTTATATATAAATCTCCCTCGCTAAAAGTGAAGAAGAAAGGCTCAAGTTGAACTCTAATTCGACGTCTGACCAATATACCCGAAGGTGCCTTGATTTTGGTGTGATTAGATTATATCCACCACAATACATTTTAGGAAGGCATACTAATAAGCGAATTCTTAAGTACTTGACGCTCCCTAATGGTATGAGTATCTGAGCGTCTTGTCGGTTCCAAGTCTTTCAATCAGGTACGCGGTTGAGAGTGACGATCAGTCGATAAGATAAAAATATCAGGCCTAGATTTAAGACCGTGAGACTAAGCAAGCATCATGGTTTACTACTTCCTAACGGCGAAGGGGGAAGATCCACAAAGAGTAACGGAATAGAACTGTCCCAGCAAATGTAGAGACAACCACCTCCCGACACTTTGAAAGAAGCTTGGTTGAAAAAAGTTTCTAATATATCTGGATTATCCGATAGCTAGACGGCCTACAAGCCACCTTTCCTGGATCACATATTATCGCAGCAAATCGGATACATGGATCCGCCGTTAATAAGTCACAGTAGCGCCAGGCAAGCTGTCACTAAAATGGAAAGCTTTACCGTTGTTGGTTCAGCTACCATTTTGATACGGTGAAAATTGAAATGCTTCGCATTTCAATTTTGATAACTACCTAAGGCAGTCTCTGACCCATACTGCAGAGTACGTTTAGACCAATAGGAAGCCATCCCACTTTTATAGAGTTTTGGGGGGTCTGGTGTTAATTTCTCAAGTTTTACCTTCCCTCACACTTAATTGTCCCTGCCAATACGTGTTCGGAAAGGTAAAGCTTTCCAATTACCAGATCTTTACGATAACTCAGGTCATAAACTGTGATCTCTCGAATAGTAAATCTTTGAAGGCATAGTAAGATCAGTATCTGTTGTATCTCTTTTCACACATCAGCTACTGCAGTACTAACTTCCTTTCAGCAGGGTTTATACCCTCCCTCAGAGCAGCACAGAGAAAATTATAAACTATAGCGAAAGCAATGCCAAGTTTAATCTTTCCAATGCTATCGTGCTTGGCGAGAACGCCGGCCGGACTCAACTGCGTTGCCAGTAGGGCAGGGCACACCCGCTCGCTCTGGCGCAGGAAGAGTCCGGCCTCAGCTGCGTTAACGACATAGGCTCGCTAGTTGGGCCTACGAGTTCCTGACGTACTTATATTGCCCGTGTAATATGTCAAGCTTGTAATGTGGTTCTATTCAAGAGAGTCTCGCCTGTGGAAAAAGATGAAGTTTAATAGGAGATGAATCATTCAAATGTGATGGAACTAGAGACATAGCACCATTACGAAGTGACTAAATTTCAATGACCCATCACAAGAAACACCCAGACTTTAGTTACAAGCCCCGTTTCAATAGATGATTAGTTGGTTTAAGCACGTCTATTAGTCGTAATGTAGGCCATAGACCTGTGTCTTAGCACTGACACGATGCTCCAGACGTAGCAGTCTTTCTTTTTAAACGTGTCACGAACCCTGTGCTCGCGGTAGGTATAGACTCTTGTTATTGCGCGAAGGACTCTAGAACACCTTCCTGGACACTATCCTACTATATACAGGGGCCTCTTTGTCTAGGCCTTCAGTGCCTTGTCCATCTATCCATCTTCAATGTCCATACACCCGTATGCCTTGTGACAAAACGCATTGGCAGGGCGTGGCTTGAACATCGTTGTTCACGTGTATATTTGTGCTGAGAAACTTCAAAACCATGCGCAAGATGCTATGGTGGGAACGCATCCTACCGACCTTCAACGGCAGTTTCTCCAGCGTTGAAAGCAACCAAGCAGTCTGTGCTCGGGTACGAGATGCAACAGGCTGATTTATAAGCAAATCTGAGTAGTCAGTTTCGGTAAAATAAGTAGTGTTCCTGTAGGGCTGATGTTGGAGAGAAGCACACAATAAGAAAGGTAGTCCGTCGCGCCGCTTGTCCTGAAATCTCAATGTATGCCAGGTTCGAGGGCTATGGGCGGAAATTAATTGTAGAACGCTAATTTAGCACACTACTTTCGCGGTTTAAATTATCAACATATTGAGCTGAAAAACATAAATCAATCATTATGCTTCTTGAGAGAAGAATGACAATGCGAAGAGATTTCCTACGTATAGCCGCAAGACTCTTCCCAGATCGAGGCCTGAACGTACCTCATTTCCGTTACTCTAAAAAGCGCCATGTTTCGAATGCACAACAGGCATTGCGTCGAGAACCTGGCGCAAGTGCCTGCACAGACGATAATCTTGCCTCAGCTTTTCTAGCAGTATACGGTTCTTCTAGCTGGTGCGTCCTCAGCAACACGTAAATTTCTGTCGGCAGTCTATTTCTGATTGGGCAGGATATGTCCTTGCTAATCACTCTTATGGTTTCATTGATTTTATGAATGTCACGCTGCGAAACATTGATGCAAGGTAAGTTTAGAACAAAAAGCAGCCAGAGGATATGTGGTATTCATCGCTTAAATTAGGCCACTGGGCTGGGGCTGATGCAACGCTTGCAGAATTGATTGGGGAGACATTTTATGACACTATACAAGCCCCCTGAGATTCGAGATACAAGGTCTCAGTTCTAGTCGTATTGAGTAAAAAAGGAAGGAATGAAATGCGGCTTATACTCTGTGACATGATCAGTAGACAATTTGCTGATGAAAATTATCAATTCACAACAGTGATATACCTACGTAGATTCTCAAGATTCACATTACGACCTGCTTCTTGGGGACGAGATCTGCATGCTGACAGTCCTAGCAGCCCTAAGACGCTCGTTGGTCCATTGTAACAAGGGCCAGTAATTTAGAGCTTAAAATGGCTTTAACTCATATAATAATTCTTTAAAGCACTAAGGATTCCTATGTTTAAAAAAAAAAAATTTTTAAAATTATATAAAGAATTTTTTAATTATTATATAAACTTTTTAAATATGCTTTAAGCGCTTAAGTTAAGCGTTAATATTTAATATATATATTAAATTATATTTATTAATTATAAATAATTAATAGCTTTTTAAAAAAATAAATTTATAATTTTTATAATATAGTTTATATAATATTAAATTTTTTTTTTAAAGTTTATTTTTAAGCGTATTTAACTTAAGTTTTAATAAATTATTTTAAAAAACTTATATAGTTAAAATTATTTATATGTTCGTTTTTAAGCTTATTTAAATATGCTTTATAAAACTTTTTAATTATTATTTTAATATTAATGTTATAAAAGTTTTTATATAGCTTTTAAGTTTAATTTTTTTTTTAATTATTTTAATTATTTAATAAAATATTTAATATAATTATTAACTTTATATAAATTTATAATTTATTTTATATAATATTTATTTTTAAGCTTTATAAGCTTAATTTTATATAAAATTTAATTAAAATTAAAAAGTTTTTAATTATTAATATAATATAACTTAATTAATAATATATAAAATAAACTATAAATTTATTAGTTTTTAAATAATATTAACTTAATAATAATAAAAAAAATAACTTTTTAAATTTTAAATAAATTTAACATTTTATTATTTAATTTTTTAAAAAATTATTTAATTTTAATATTTTAAATATTAAATATTATAAGTTAATTAATTTTATAAATAAAAGCTTTTTTTTTTTATTTATTAACTTATTTTTTTATATATTTATAACTTTTTTTAAAATAAGCTTTAGCTTTTTTATAAATT